>BSBK01005809.1:835000-1110000 GCA_027943335.1 Chamaecyparis obtusa
TACAATGGGCATACAATTCTATTGGAACTGAGTCAGGCTCCTGCTACTTGCATGGCTTAGCCTTGTATGCATTAGGGGTCTTGCACATTATCACCTTGGTGCCAAATGCTCACAGAATTATAGTAGGTGCAAGTTCAACATTGAGAAATGAACATCATATTAGATGCACCTAGTGGTGCTTCCCATGTGGACCCTGAAGTTATTCAGGTTGCCTCCCTTGTATTGGTTAATCTTGTTTGTCCCTCTCCATCTCTTAGTAGCAAGCCAGTTTGTCCCTCTCTCATTTATTTATCTCTGACAAGCACAAGCTCTAATGCAATAAGACCATGTAATGGTCCTTTAAATGTGTTTTGAATATCATTTGATCATTTTGTTAAAAGATCAAACTTGTAAGCCTTCAATGGCATTAACAAGGGATAAGAGTACCTAAGGGTCAATAGGGAAGGATGAATTGATCCTAAGTTAAATGAGATTTGGGAAATGACTTATATGGTCCATTATTTTTGTAAATGGCCTTTAGAGCCATCAAAATTTATGTAACAACACTTGAAGTGCTAGACTATGTAAATGGCCTATAGTGGAAAACTAAGGCCTAAAGCCTTGAGTAAGGGTCTAGGATAGGTTTAAGGCTTTAGAGTTTCTAAAAAGCATTTGTGAAGGTTGATAAAGTATAAAATGGTAAAGATTTGTCAAGTTGACAACTAGGTTGTCAACTAGACAACAAAGCTAAACTAATAACTAACTAATAACAGTCCTTTAACTGATTGTTTGTGGTTTTCCAGCCTTGGTAAGGCTCATTTGATAGGGTATAGGCATTTTGGAGAGAGAGATAGGAAGGAGGGGAGTAGTGATAAGATGAATGATTGAACCAGATCATGAAAGACAATGTAAACTATTTTATAGCAATGAAAATGTGAATTAAATTACATTCTACCAGTCACTACCTGTGAGGGTACAGTCTTTCTATTCATTGACACATCTTTCCTTTAAATGGTTAATAGGGATATAAATGGTTGGTTATGATATTATGATGCATTTACTTCAAAGTCTGGAATAGTTTCTTTTGAGTTTGGAAAGTGTTTAATCCCTCCAAATGTGATTGTCCCTGTACAGTCAGGGTATGTAACAGTCTGGATGAATTAATGCATGGTTGGATTGGTATAGTCCTTCATCATGCATAGAGGAGTGGAATAACATTTTTTATTTGTTTATATCTTGCATGAACACCTTGTGGAAGAGTAAAGGAGGTTATGGTTTATTGTAGTCTCTCTAATGGTGACTGTCCCAGGAAAATTATGGTTTGACAGTGAAATATCATGAGGAAAGAGTGATTAAATAGTATTCATTGCACCATACACTCTCTTATTGCACTGTAATACCAATCTGTTTAGTTTTGTATTTCTATAGCTGATTTGAGTTAGGATTTGTATGATACCATGAACCATTTAGGAATTAGGATCTAGCTGCTGATTAAACTCTTTGAAGGAGATTGATCCCAACACCTGTATCTTAGTGGGTTCTACTGTAAATGTTTTATTTTATTTGATGACTCTAGTGAAGCTTTGGAAAGGAGATTAAATAAAGAATTAGATGTAGCAGTTCCAATTGGAAGGGAATAAACTTGGGAAATAAGATGAAAAAATTAGATTATCTCAGATGCAACATACTAATGGTCAAAGTCAAAGATGGCATTGAAGAGGAGAAGAGATGAGTGTAAGGTCATATAGAGTATGGTATGATCTAGAGATGTTGTAATAGCCCTAGGGTTTCTACTTTAGCCAAAACTCAAAGTATTGATTTCAACTAGTAACTTGGAAAATTAACATGACTACGAATCTAACATAGATGAATGCACAGTGAAATTATAATTTTAAAGAATGGTTGAAATTTTGTTTCCTATGGCAAACTGGAGATAATTCTGATTTAGATCTTACAAATAATTGAACTGGTGCAGGTCAAGTTATGTGTTTGAGCAATACAACACTTTCTTTTCACAAACCCTTACTCTTTTGACATGAGGAAATAATTACTGATCTATCCACTTGTAGAGGTGACTAGTTGGGTTGTAAAGCTACTATGTGTATGATTTGTGAAACTCTGATATGTAATGCACATGTTGTTAGGTATTAGTATATGAGGGTTTCTTGCCTGCAATACTTATTTTCCCCTCTTATAGTGGTATGGGCATTTAATTAGCTGTAGACCAGCAATCCAGTTGACTAGAAACTCTAGGAAAGGTCTGAGATCATCTTCCATCAGTCTTCATCCTAGTTCTCCTGAGGCATGGAACCCTCAGATGGTGTTGAATTTTCCTGCAACAGCACTCTTTTTTTTATTTTAATTTCTACAGCAAAAATGAGATTTACATAATATATTATGTGGGAAGATGGATGCAGATTCTTGATAGTTTGCTACTTGCTAGAGGTTGTTGAAATGAGAATATGGAATTAGTTGAAAATTGTTTGTGATAGAGGAGTATGGCTATTTGGAAACTTAAATCTTGTGGAAATTGGGTAGAAATAGGGTATTCGGCACACTATTATTTTTGAGTGGAGTGAGTTTGAGTTGCTTGCCTATATAGATTTGTCTTTGATTGATGGTAATTAAATATGTAATCAAACCCTTTGTTGATTGGATTCCAATCCATGTTGAGTTGTAGCCTAAATGGATGCAAGAAAAAACATTATCCTCTTTTCTTCTGACCAGTCGATCCATTAGCAGGGAGGATGTAAATGAAAGTATGCTAGCAAAAATGTTGTGTTGATGCATAAATAACTTGAAGAGAATAATAGAGCACTGGATGTTGAAAAAAATGCCTATGATATTAATGTGAATGTAGAGAAGCCTCCAAAATATGCATGAGAAGAATTCAAAGCCAAGGTGATTGATGCTTATTGAATGAGGAGGCATGAGAATGGGTTTTTGAAGGGATATGTGGGGATGAAGAGCTGGAGTGGAAATGGACATTATGGATTTTGACTTGATTGGTAGTGTTGGGGGCTCTGGTGAGGCATTAAAGCCTTAGGTTGTTTAATATGGTCAAAGTCAAACTATCAATTTGATTGTTAAATAAAAAAATAAAATTCTATTTAGAACATATGTTGGTTGTGACTCGTGAGTGGTGATAGGGGGAAGGGAAGGGATCTTGGGAGTAAGATAGGATTTTGGGAAGGGGATTGTGGGGGAATGGCTAGGGGGTTAAAAAGAATTAGAGATTTATTAGGGATAGGGTAGCTAGGATGTTAAGGATAACAATGCAAAAAAAAATAACAAATAAAATTTGATGAAATGTTAGTATCAAAAATAATTTTTTATAATTTTTTATTTGTCACAATAAGTGCCTCTGAGTAGGTAGGGAACTTCTTCTATAAGCATTTTTGTATTTAGTTGTTTGAATGGGGTGGAGTTGCACTGGGGGTGGAAGGAGAGATTTGTGGCATGCTTAACTAATGCATCCACAATCTGCTTACCATCTAATTTTTTGTGCTGAATATGGATCATATTGTATTTTTGCAAATGGTCTATTAGGGTGCTCGTTGGGCCTACAAGTAACCAATGGATCCATATTAATTGATTTACTTGGGAGAGGAAGCCTCATAAAATGTGGGTGATAAGATCTGACTTTCCATGAGTATATTATCAAAATGATACTGAAGTTCTTTTTTAAACCCTTGTATATAGACTAACAGTTCTTTGATTTGTTTTTTTGGATTCCAACGCCCTTGGAAAACACAAAAAAACATATCCTATGTGATCTTGAGCTATACCACGAGTACTTCCTCTCCCTGGATTATCTGCATAGGGTTCGTCAATCTATTGGTGGGAGGATCCATTTGATAACATGATGTAATGACTGCCACATATTTTAGTATTTGAAAGGAATGTTTCTTGAGTGAGTAATTTGAGGACTCATCATATTTGCAAGGGCCACATAGTCCTGTGGAGAGCTGGAGAGAGTTATTGTATTCAATTTGATATTAGCTTTGTCTGTGGGGATGATATTTTGAGGATCATATAACAACAATGAAACTAATATCTCTGATCTTTGAAACTAATATTTTGAGGGTATCATATTTTGAAGGGCTAGGGTATCTGACCATTGGTGATCATGTCACCTGCATGAGGACACCCTTCATGGAGTTTTCCTGAGGCTTGGTTGAGTTTTCTTGGTCCCTGGGTGAAGATCAATAGTTACTGAATGTTAAGATGATGCTTGTACAGTTCAAATTTCAAGTTCAATTGTTGATATACCTGTGGATACCAGAGGACCTGTACTATGGTCTAGACTCTAGTGCACTTGTATTATCATCTGCTCAGCCACACTGTCATCTAAGGCTAGTATAGTTTGCAGCACCGTCAAACATACGTGCTTTTATCTGAAACTTGTTCTCTAATTCTATTTCATATGTTTTTACAAATCCATTTGGATTGTTATTGGACTATCACAAGACAAATAACTTAGTTAATTCTTCCTTTGCTTAATGAGTTCTTAAATGTGTTTATATTGTTCTCTCGAACCAATCTGTGATGGAATGGACTATTTGGTAGTGGAGATCCAAGAACAAGATCAGTTTGATGCTTGATTAAGCAATGTGGAGGGATGCCTTTCAGTATTTCAAAGATATATTTGAAATAAAAGAGGGGTGAAAATTTATTCAAACAAAAAGAAAAATAGAGAAAAAATAGAGCAAGGGCGTCAAGCAGCCCTATCAAGATCCGCCAAATGATCTAAATGATGGGACAAGCCTAGAGGTAGTTGAGTCTTATCAACAATGTTCCAATTATGCATTTTCAAAGATATATTTGTATTTTTGTGGAAGATTATTAAATTTTTTCTTATGCTTTGCAAAACCATTCAATTGAGTTGCAATTATATACTTCTTTCAATGGTATTTTTTCTTAGTTGTCAGAGAATTTGCCTCCTAAAAACTAACTGACCAGAGACAGGAATCAAAATATCCTTCAAATAGGCACATAAAATCTATTTATCTTATAATTATTAAAGCAATAGAAAGGCTAAAGCTAAAAGTTCATATAGCTTCCTAATGAGGAGAACTCACTCCTATTCACAGAACTAGTCAATTGGAGAACTAAATCCAAGAGCTACTAGAATGTAGTTCAGGTAGCAAAAGGTCAGTGATAGAACCTAGAAAAGCTACTCATGGAGTCAGTAATCTGCATATCCATTTTATAAAACTGCTACAGCAAACATAAGCCAAAGTGGCTAGCAGATGCAATGAATTTTTTTAAACTTTATACCATGTTGCAACTTCATTGACATTGTTAAATAACACTAACAATCCAAATGTATTTTAAGCAGTCCATAAAACACCCAAGTCAAAGTAGAATACTCTTCGATTAGATTCTTTTAAGAAGGCATCTCATCATCGCTCAAAAAGGTCAAATACACCCTAGCATAGATCTCTTACAAAATAATTTATTAATTAGCTATAAAGGTGTCAAGATGTCCTAGAAAGTTAAGTAATTATCACTGAGGATTCTAATATGCCATTCCTGCTATTGTGCCCAAGTCAAAGAGACACTCTTGGATAAATTAATTTAAATAAAAGGCTTATCATGACTTCAAAGATTCAGATACACCCTAGTATAAATCTCTTGTAAATATATTGTTAATTAGCTATTAAGGTGTAAAGATGTCTCAGAAAATTACTAATTAACAATGAGGATCCTAATCCACTACTCAAAATGCCCTGGAAAATCAAAATTCTTGTCATGTGTCACATTGATGAGGCTAAAATAATATTTCAATATTCTCTGCAATGGATGATAGGAAAGTAATAAAAAATTCTCCAAGCAACTACATTTGTTTCTTCTAACCTTTTGATATGACTATCTTATTTTAGGATGTGCTCCATAAGAGAAGCCTATATGTATAGACAAAGTCTTACAATTCCATTTGATGTTCTTATATGTCGATCATCTTTATTTATTAATTTTCATCTATACTCTTTACTGCCAGTCCAGCTATTAATCTACCATTTACTGTTGTGTTTCACTATGTTCTGATTACATAAGAAGTGTTTGACTATGTCAATGTAGTGTTCTCAGTTGTCTACCTAGTTTTATTTATTGTTATCTACTCTTAACAGCAATTAATCTACCTTTTTATTAATCAATATCTTTTCTTTTGAAGTATTCTAGCTGTCCACCTACCTTTTCTTTTATTTATGTCCTTTATAGTTGCTTCAACCATCAACTACTCTATGTCCTTATTTGTATTTTACTTGAATGAAACAATTTTTTTCTTATAAAAAGTGAATATAAGTTCTAATTGCTTTTATATTCTAATCTTTTCACGATGACAGTGTTTACTGTTCATCAAGTAATATTTACTCTTGCAAATTCAATTTTGTTTGTAAGGTGATTGAGTTTTTAAGACTTACTCTTGCTCTTATAATTTAAGCTTGCTTTATGGTGTGTTGGTTTTTTTGACATTTTGATACCTTAATATATATTAGTCTGATATTTTGCATGTCTGTTAACACATCATTTTAGCAATATTAATTTACCATATACTAATTTTAAGATCGGGATTTTATGTAGATAGTGAGTGCTTCTTTGTTACATTTTGATAGCTTAATATGCAAGTCTGACATTTTGGATGTCTATTAACACTTTTCCTTTATTTATCTTTATTTAGTATACATCAATTGAAGATTAGGTTTTATTGCACATTGAATAACTTCACCATTGAGTTTAAAGTATCATTAGTCATCCTCCCCTTAAGCTTTGCTACCCTTGAACTATAGATGGAAAAACTTGAAATCATTATTAGTGGAAAGTACTAGTATACATGGTATGATTATTCTTTAAAGGGTAATAGCTCAATGGAAGAGCACCTACTTTACAAGGAGGAGGAGGATGGTTCGATTCCATCATGCCCTAATATGACTAAATTAATGACTAAATATATGACTAAATTAATGACTAAATAAACGACCAAATAAATGACCAAATAAATGACCAAATAAACAACCAAATAAATGACTAAATAAACAACCAAATAAATGACTAAATAAACAACCAAATAAATGACCAAATAAACAACCAAATGACCAAATAAATGACCAAAAATACTACCAAATGACCAAATAAATGACTAAATATATGACCAAATCAATGACCAAATAAATGACTAAAATAGTTAGTCATAAATTTGGTCACGAGATAAATGACTAGAAATAAACTACCACTGGTTATGTGACCAAATTTGGTCATTTATCTACAATTTTTGGTAGTTTATTTGGTCATATATTGCTATTTTTGTACTAGTGTTAAAAATTTTATTTTGTTAATAATGTGTTCTATTGTCCAAGAACTGTCAAACTTCCCTTTTATAGCATTGATTATATTTAGTGAATCCCCTTCCAGCCATAATTTCGTGCATCCCAAATCTTTTGCCATCATAACCAAGTAAAGAGCAGCTTCAGCCTTCGCCACGTGGCTAGTTTGGATTCCCAACGGGACAACAATCACTCCTAAATAGTTTCCAGCAGTATCTCTTATAATCCCTCCACCTCCAGCCCTTCCAGGATTTCCCTTTGCCGAGCCATCAAAGTTCCCTTTAAACCATCCATAGGGAGGAGCGGTCCACCTAACATTATCTCTAGGATTCTGATTCTTGCTCTTCTTTAGTCTCTCCCACGAGATAATATTGTCCTTCTCAGGTTGAGGATCCCAAAGACTATTGTCTTTCCTTCCCATACTTCTATAGTTTTCCATTATACTTCTAGTTATAGAGCTAGCAACCATAGAAGGAGGGGCCTTTTTCTCTCTAAAGATTCTATTATTCCTCTCCTTCCAGATAAGCCAAGTAAAGTGGGGAAAGACAATTTTCCAGATATTCTTGGCATTTTTGTCATTGAAAGGACTCTGCCACTGCTGGAAAAACTCCTGGATAGAGTTAGGTTTCACCCAATTGAGCTCAAGGGAAGACATAGTAGTGTCCCACACCTCTCTAGTGAAAGAGTGATGTATCATAAGATGATTGCAATTCTCAGCTTCTTGACAATACTGGTTGCATCTATTTGGCATTTGAAACCCTCTTCTCAAAAGGTTGTCCTATGTGAGAATTTTATTCTGTACAAGCAGCCAGAAGAACATGTTAATTTTAGGGGTAAGGTCCTTATTCCATACCTGTGCCCACAAAGGCTGAGCCTCATTAGGGAGGAGAAGTAATGAAGTGGAAGCAACTAAGAACTTTCCAGAAGTCGTCAGACCCCAAATAAGTTTATCAACCTCATTTTCTCTAATAAACCAATTATTTAGTTGTTTATTCACTTCTTTAAATCTGATATCCTTTAGCCCAAGGTCTATCCACTCTTCATTTTTCCATTAATCACTAACAAATTCTCCTATAGTATCTTTACAATCTTGAATAGCATTCCCCCAATCTTCATTCTCTATAAGAGGCTTCTCTGACATCCATTTATCATTCCAAAAATAAATTTTTTTGCCATTTCCCAGCTTCCAAGTAGCACCTTTGCTTATGAGATTATTTCCTTTGCTTATACTATTCCAGACAAAAGATCCTTGGATATCATTTTGAGTTTGGAGCATTCCTTCAAGATTACTAAGATTATATTTCCTTTTCATTATCATATTCCATTCTTTCTCATCTTCAAAGATTCTCCAACATTTCTTTGCTAGGAGAGCTTTATTGGTATTATTTATGCTCCTTATTCCCAGACACCCCATCTTTTTGGGCTTACAAATCTTCTCCCATGCCACAAGGCTGAGTCTCTTTTTCTCTTCCACTCCAGACCACAAGAACCTTTTTTTAATCTTCTCTATTAAATCAAAAAAAAAATTGAGGTATTTTGAACAGGCTAAGTGCATAGACTGGAAGATTTTGCAAAGTAGCCTTTAACAGTTGAAATTTCCCATCTTGACTGAGAATTGCCCCTTTCCAACCTACCAATTTCTATTGAAATCTGTTGAGGATTTCATTCCAGAAATTAGCCTCCAGTTTCAAGCACAATGGCATACCAAGATAGGTGGTTGGGAGGCTTCCCATCTTGCACCCAAGGATAGCAGAGATTCTATTCATTCTGGCTTCAAGAGTATTGAAGAAAAATAGGGCACTCTTCTCCCAATTTATGAGTTGACCTGTGGCATTAGCATACACATTTAACACCTTTTTCATATTCCTTGCCTCTTTAACAGTAAATTCTCCCATCAGAATCGTATCATCAACAAATTGTTCATGCAAGCAAACATTCCCTCCAGAGGTCGGATGTAAACCTAAAATCAAACCTTGAGACACCTAAAGGGAAAGGAATCTCTGAAGACTTTCCACCATGATAGCAAAAAGGATAGGTGATGTAGGATCACCTTGACGTAACCATTTGGAAGGTCTGAAGAAAGGAGAGGATCCCCCATTCACAATCACCGATGAAGAAATAGTAGTAACAAGTTGCATTATAATTTTAATCACTCCCTCATCAAAACCAAATTCTTGAAGAATTTTCATAAGAAAATCCCAAACAACTCTATTATATGCATTTGATAGGTCTAGTTTCATAAGGAACCCCTGTTTCATCGATTTTTCTAGTGAATGAATATTGTCATGAATAACCATAATCGAATCCAAGATTTGACACCCTGGCACAAAACCATTTTGTTAGGGGGAAATGAGATGAGGGAGGATCTTGAGAATCCTAGAAGTCATAACTTTAGATATGATCTTATACAAAGAGTTACAAAGACTAATAGGTCTAAAGTTGTCAGACGTATTAGCTCCTAATTTTTTGGGTATTAGAGCTATGAAGGTGGAGTTGAGCTCTTTAAGCATAGCTTTATAACCATAGAATTCTTTCACAGCACCACAGATATCTTCTCCAATTATTTCCCAAAAGTGTTGAAAGAATAACATTTGAAAGCCATTCGTCTTGGGGGATTTTTCACCTTCAAAGGAATGGATAGCCTTAATAATTTCCTCCTCTAAAGGTATAGATTTAAGAAAGAGATTTTCCTCAGCCTCTAACAACATGGGAATGGAACTCAACAAATAATTCTAATCATCATGATTGAGACCTTATTCTCTAGAAAGGATCAAAGCAAAATGGCCCATCATATCTTTCCTTATCTCTTCGTCTTTATTAAGAGTGCCCCTTTGGGTAATCAAAGAGTTGATTCTATTCATAGCCTTGTGTTTCATCATTTTTAAATGGAAGAATCTAGTATTTTTGTCACCTGCTTTCAGCTAAAGAGATCTGGATCTCTATCTCCAAAATGTTTCCTCTTTAGATATGATATTATGGTAATCAACAAGGATAATATTTTCTTCTTTTCTAGTTTCTTCAGTCAACCCTATACTATGTATCTTATCTTGAATTTCTTTAAGGTCCATTTGAATTTTTCTTTTAGTTTGGAATATATCTCCAAAGACATTCTTATTCCATTGTCTAACTTTAGATTTGATATTCACCATTTTTTTTGCCACCTGAAACATTGCCTTTCCTTCCACTTTAATACTCCACCACTCCTTTATTTTATTTTTGAAGTCAGGGTGAGTCAACCACATTTTTTCCATTATGAAGGGAGTATTGCCTTTTCCTCTTAAGGAATTAGCGATAAAGGAAATAGGGTAGTGATCCGACCCAATGCGGTTAAGAGCAGAAAGAGAGCAAGAAAAATTAGCAATCCAACCATGAGAGACAAGGACTCTGTCAAGCTTGACCTGGATGAGATCTACTCCCACTCTTCTATTAGTCCATGTATAATCAATTCCTTTGAGGTCAACATCTAGCATACCTTCATTAGATATGAAATCCATAAAATCTACCCTACTTTCCACTTGGGTATTGTTCCCTCCTTTCTTTTCAGCTTCTTTCAGGGGAGTATTGAAGTCCCCCATCATCATCCATTTTTCATCTGGGTAATCCTTTCTTATGTCATGAAGCCTTTTCCAGAGATTAAGATGACCAATTTTAGTATTTGGGGCATACACATTAATCAGAGTCCAGGAAAAGTTGTCCTTGATACTGCTAACTTTAACTGCCAAGAAGTTCTTATCTTCTTTCAATAGATCACAAGTGAAGCTTTTGGTATTCCAAAGAATGGCCAAACCTCCAAAAGCCCCATCAGTATCACTACTAAACTTATCCCCATTCTTCAACAAATTAATTTTAACAATCTTATCTTTAACCATTTTAGTTTCTTGAATAAGCAAAATATCAAGCTTAGAATCTCTAACAAGGTTCCTAATAACATCTTGTTTATGAGGACTATTGAGACCTCTAATGTTCCAAGATAAAATCTTCATTAAAAATTTGGAGGATGGACCTGATCGATGGTATGTTGTCTACCATCCGCTATGTTCTGTTTAGTTTCATGTTCTCTCTGGTCCTTCTCAGAAGCTCTACCCCTTTCTCTTTTAGGTGTTCCTGTATCTGCCTTTTGCTATTGTCCTCTAGTCTTAACTCCTCCAAGTTTGATTTGACCCCCTTTTTTATTTGATTTAGAAGTCGATCCTCCATGTGTTGCCTTACCACTATTTGTTCCTGTTGTAGGGGTTAGATCCTTCATGTTTTCTCTTCTAGGTTGAGACCCTAAACCCACACCAGTAGGAGATCTATTATTCTTTTTTTTCACACTAATCCAAGGACTTTTGTTCTCTACTTCCATAGTTTTAGAGTCCTAATATTGTTCATTTGATCTGTCATTCTTTGAGTTAGGTTCTAAAAAATTAGCATTCGATGCTTCACTACTGATTTGTTCTAGCACATACTGTGTTTCAGAAACCATTTGTGGACTTTGGTAGTTCATCCTTTCCTCTAAAATATATAGGCTATCCTCAACCCTTGAAGCCATTAGAGGATCAGACTTTAAAGGGGTGTCATGATTTTTCTCTGAAGAGGTAACCGAGATATTATTTTCCTACATTTCCTTTTCATTAGAAGGGGAGCCTGCTTTCTTAGGCCCTTCTATATCTTTTGACCCTTTTGGTTGGTCAGCCTGCTACTCATCTGAGTTTAAGTTTGAGCTCTTATTCTCTGGGGAATTTTGCATTTCTCCTTTTTTTTCCCTCCATTCCCATTTCTTTGACATTTTAGACTCTTGGTCCTTCTTCTCTATAGCTATCTTCAAGGGACAAAGTTTTTCCCAATGACCAGCTTTTCTACAAGTTAGACACACAAAAGGGGTGGATTCATATTCTATTTCTTGGGTCCATTTACCCACTTTCAAGTTTAGATTAATGACTTGAGGTAGGTCAGTATCATGCTGGATATTGACACAAATCCTCGCATATACTTGTCTAGTTCAGGCTACAGTCATCGGATCAATAGTCAGTAGTTCACCAAAGGACTCAACCATCACCACCAATATATCCTCATGCCAATACTCAAGAGGGAGACCCAGAAGTCTAACCCAGATGGGAGCAGAGACAAAGAAATTATCATTGGAATTTGGATTTGTTGTCCATTTCTGCAAAGATAAAGAAGATTTGCCCCACATCCAAGGACCTTCTGTCAACACTTTTGAAAGATCCTCCCCATTAGAGAATAAAAAGGAGAAAAAACCTTTTGGCATAGCAGCAACATCCACCTGCCCTTTGAGCTTCCATTTTTGTAGCGTAAAAGCTCTCACCAGATCTATATTCGGCCTAGGACCTGTAAACTTTCCTATCAGAGTTGAGGCCATTCTAGAAATAGTATGATCTATGATTTGATCAGGAATATTCAAACCTATCACACCTTTATTTAGATCTGAAGCTATATCAATCTTTGGGAAGGAAGATTTCCCATTTGGTTTTATCCCAAAAAGACAACTCCATTTCCCCTTACCTCGTAATGAGTTCCCCCCATGTGAAAGATCTTCTAGCTATTTTGTTGACCCTTTGCTTTTCTAAGAAGGACTAGCTTTTTCCCTTGTTTCTTCCTCTAGTCCCAAGACAGGTCTACTGTCCTTACTCGGATGGGCCAGGCTAGACCCACCAACTCTTTCCCCATTGTCTGGCATGGGGAAAATAGTATTTTCTTCTATTTCTTTTTCAGAGACTTTCATAAATCCTAGTACAGGATCAAAATATGCCTCCCGACCAAGATCACCCTACTTCCCCTCCTGCTGGGAATTCAAAAAAAAAATTCTCACTCTTTCGCTCTCTCCTCCTCCTGCTCGCTCCCTCTCCATCACTTTTTTTGATCACTGAGTTGTTGATTAGATATGTAAGATGGTTAAATTAGTAATATGTTGTCATTGATGTCAACTAGTTTTGACAGTACTTAATTATCTTGTACGGTACTATACCCAAACATCTGTAGAAGAAGAAGAAAAGACATGAAGAATAGAATATATCTACATGAGGAAGATGGATATGATAGATATGGATAAGGAATACATTGGGTAACTTATGGATGAGTCTATGACCTTATGTCATTGACTTGATTATGTTGCATTCGGCTATGATGAAAGATAGAGCAAAATACACAAAGCAGTGTTGTCGGTTAAAGAACCATTTTAGTATACACCAATGTAGTGTAGTGTATACTGATCATAGTACAAACCAAGCTTGTGTTCACCAACACATTCCTTTGGTAACCGAGCAAGAGAAAAGAACTAAATGACTAGTTTAGCCGATGAAGTTGATGAGCTATAAAGTACATCGAAATCAGAGATGAAGATAATGTTTGTTACGAAGATCAACAGCTAACATAAATTGAAAAAGATCTAATGGATTGAAACAAAACATGCTACTAACACATCAGCCGAAGAAGGTTTAAGTGGAAAAATCAATAAAGGAGATTAAGCGACAAAATCTGATGGATGGAATTAAAACGGTTTACTTGTCTATTTAAGAGACTAGGATTTCATGATGAAATCATGCCGAAAGAAGGAGACTGTAGAAGATATCACGTGAACAAGATTCATGCATGCCTGATCAAACTGGTTAAGGAGAATCAAACTGTAGAGATTACCGAGCATTAAAAAGCTATTACCGAGCGACAGTAAGTTACTGAATATTGATTGAAATAGAATTGAAATATTGATTAGTGGATTTGAATGAGCTTAATATAGATCTAATAATCTACAATTGAAGTTTTGTTGTAATTAGATCAATTGCTATTACATTTTAACCCTTGTAAACAAAGAAATCTCTTAACAGAGTGGACTAGAAAGTCTTGTAATGTCATTCATAGAGTGTACATTTGTTATCCTGTCAACCCCATAGTGAATGCTAGTTTGATGATAACGGTTGGTCTAAAATCCTCTACCAAGGCAACACCTCACAGTGTGTTTGTAACCTTTAATAGGGTTAGGTCTTCATCAACCTCACTTCAGAAGAGTGAACAATTTTTGGGTTGCTAGTCCCAGGTGGTTTTTCCCTTCATGGGGTTTCCACATTAAATCTCTCGTGTTATATGTTGATTGTGATGATTGTTTTTTATCATAACTTTTGTGTTGCATATTGGATTTGATTGGTAATCATCATATGTTATTAACTGGTGATTGGTAAAAGCACAGACAGAATACTATTTTAGTTTACCGAGCTGCAGTAAATTGTTTTTGGATATACATTTTGTGATTGGGACTGTGGATAACTGATTCACCCCCCTCTCAGTTATTCTAACACATAAGTATTTAAAATTTATTATACATGCATGTATGCATGAAATATTTTGTTTATTGTACACTGACATCAGCTCACAGATTAGGACATGACCCTAGTTGAGTGACCATGTTATTTTAGATATTTCATGTGACATTTCATATATACATGCTATAACATTTCATAGATATTTCATTTTCTAGACATTTCATATATACATGTAGATATTTTAGTCATTTCATATATGTACATGGTATATGGTTGTGTGTTATTTCATATTTTAGATATTTCATGTGACATTTCATATATACATGCTATAACATTTCATAGATATTTCATTTTAGACATTTCATATATATTTTATTTTCTAGACATTTCATATATGCATGTACATATTTTAGTCATTTCATATATGTACATGGTATATGGTTGTGTGTATTTCATATTTTATACATTACATTACATATTTCAGACATTACATGTTACATATTTTATACATGTTACATGTTATATGTTCATGTGTTATTTCATCTTTTAGACTTATTTTTATACATGTTATGTATACATTATGTTATGCCATGTACTAATGTTATTTTAAATATTTCTAACAATTAAGTAATCTAACTAATGTCATGTAAGTAAAAAATAATTAAATAAGTAACTAACTAATGTCTTAAGGTGAGGTAATTAATCAAAGCATACATTAATTAAGTAAGTAACTACTTAACTAACAATTACTGATTAATTAAGTAACTAATGTAATTAACTAACATAATTAGGTAACTAACATAATTAACGGACTAACAATTAGGACAATTAATTAAGTAGGTAACTAACATAATTAAGTAATCTAACTAACATAATTAACTAACATGATTAGGTAATCTAACTAACTAAAATAATTAGGTAACTAACATAATTAAGTAATCTAACTAACATAATTAGGTAATCTAACTAACTAACAAAATTAGATAACTAACATAATTAAGTAATATTTAACTAAAATAATTAAAAACATAATTAGGTAACTAACATAATTAAGTAACTAACTAACTAATGTCTTAAGGGGAGGTAATGCATGAAAGCATATAATTAATTTTAAGTAACTATCATAATTAACTAACTAATCAATCAAAACATACAATTAATTAACTAACATACATGTAAGTAAAAAACAATTAAATAAGTAACTAACTAATGTCTTAAGGGGAGGTCTTAAAGGGAGGTAATTAATCAAATCATACATTAATTAAGTAACTAATTAACTAACTATTGCCAATTAATTAAGTAACATAATTAAATAATCTAACTAACATAATTAGGTAACTAACATAATTAAGTAACTAACTAACTAATGTCTTAAGGGGAGGTTTTAAGGGAGGTAATGCATGAAAGCATATAATTAATTTTAAGTAACTATCATAATTAACTAAAGCGTAATTACCAAAAGCATTAATTAAAGCATACATTTAATTAACTAACTAATTAATCAAAGCATACAATTAATTAACTAACATACATACATAAAAACATACAATATATATGAGTTCAAACATGAAACTTCAAACTATAGAGTTCAAATATGAAAGTACAAGAGCTACAAAAGGAAGTTTATTCTTAAGCTTATAGAGTTCTAAAGCTCCTAATACATATAGTCTGGATCCTCTCTATCTTTTATTATCTCCAAAAAAATTTCATGTTCTTCAATAGACAACCTCCACTTCTAATTGCCACGTCCTCTTTTTTGCAATGTCTCGAATTGTAACTTTGTTGCTATAACCAAGTGATTGTAATGTAGAACTTTTTTGTCACACATGTATTCAATAAATTGAACACCATTTCTGTCAACCTTTATTTGCTGATAATAGGTTCCTTCAATAACAACTGAACCAGTTGGATATGTTTGTTCATCATCATCTATAGTTTGTTCTATCAACTTGTATTTTGCTTTCGTGCATCTTAGTAGATAATAATCTACACTTTCTGCATTGTCAAGATCTGCAACTACAGAAAAAATATCACCTATACAAATGGATTCTATTAAAATTAAACATCACTTATACGATAAATTAAAATTAAATTAAATAACATGTATGTGCACACACTTGTAACAACTAAATTAGAAACATGCTCATAATCAGCTGAATATATAGGATCATGAATGTTTATGTCAATGTCATCATCTTCATAAGGAGGCATTCTGATTAACTCCTTCACATCTCCTCGTGAAACATATCCATTTGCAATATTCTCACATTGACTCAATAGATTGTCCTCAATGCAGTGAGCACAAAAATATTATTTTTCTCTTACTTGAATCAAAAGAGGCTTGTGTTGTCCTGTAGTGATTAATTGATGTAAACTCCTAATACCAACAATTTCTTCCTGGGAACAAAGCCCCTGGCTCGGACGGCTTCCCTATGTTCTTTTTTCATCTTTATTGGGATGTGGTGAAAGATGATGTGGTTAAAGCAGTGCAAGAATTTTTTGGCTCAAAGAACCTCCTCGACGAGCTCAATGCTACCTTCTTGGTGTTGATCCCCAAGATAACTGGCATGGATTCTTTTGAGCATTTCAGACCCATAAGCCTTTTCAATTCCTTCCTTAAGATCATTTCCAAAGTTATCACCTCCAAGATTCTCAAGGTCCTCCCTTCCTTGATCTCACAGCAGAAATCTAGCTTTGTGTCGGGCAGACAAATCCTGGACTCCATAATGATGGTGCATGAAGTGATTCATTCCTTAGAAGAATGAAAAATGGAAGGCTTTCTTCTTAAGCTCAACCTTTCCAAGGCCTACAACCAAGTTGACTGGCAGTTTCTTCTCAGACTTCTCGAAGCCTTCAATTTCAACAACCAGTCTTGCAAGCTCCTTCATCAAATCATCTCAACCCCCTCCTTGGAAATTATGATAAATAGCTCCCCGTCTGCCTTTTTCAAACCTTCTAGGGGCCTAAGGAAAGGAGACCCCATCTCTCCTATTTTATTTATCATTCTTGTTGAGTGCTTGCGGAGACTCATTTCGGCTTTAAATATGATCAGGGACCTGAAAGGCATCAAACCCTCGTCAGGTAACAATGTCTTCACTCACCAACAATTCATGGATAACACATTCTTGGTGGAGAGTCCTCGATGGAAGAAGCTAGAGTGGTGAAGGATCTTCTTAATAATTATATCAGAGCTACTAGCCAATATATCAACTAGAATAAAAGCTCCATATTCTTTGTTAACACCCCTAAAGAAAGATAGAGGAAAATTGCAAATATTCTGGGTTGTGGCATTGATACCTTCCCTTCTTCCTACTTGGGTTTTCCCTTAGGTATCAAACCCCTGAAAGCCTTCTGGAATAAACTGATTGACAGATTCAACAAGAAGCTCGCTGGCTAGAAAGGGGTCATTCTCAGTCAGGAATGAAAGATCCAACTAGTCAAATCAACATTAAATAATCTCCCTACCTATGTCCTCAGTATTTTCCCCATCCTGGCTAAAGTTGCAGAGGCCATGGAAAGAATCCAAAGAAGATTCCTCTGGTCAGGAGATGAGGAACACAAGCGCATTCCCCTTATTTCTTGGGAGAAATTCTACCACCCTAAAAATGCTGGTGGCCTCAAAATAAGGAAATTAAGACCTTTCAACAAAGCCCTTCAAGCTAAGTAGATCTAGATAATCTTCAACAGCAAAGGCGAGTGGCCGGATACCATTGAAGATAAATACCTCACGCATAGCTCATTAAACAATTTTTTTGAAGAGACTGACTCCCCTAAAGGTTCTATCATATGGAATGGTCTCCTCAATTCCAAGGATCTTTAGAGCTAAAACAAAAATTGGAAATGAACATTCTATCAACTTTTGGAATGACAACTAGCTTCAGATGGGCAGCTTGAGAGATTTCGCATCTCTATATGCTTGGAGACATGTAAGCACCCAAACCTTTGGGTCCCAAGTTAGTAATTATAGAAGGGATGACAACTGGGTGGATCTCACTCAGATATCACAAGACCTATCTCCTTTGATGATTTCTCTCAATGTGATTTCTCTCTCACCCAATTAGGATAAGATTATCTAGGAGGACTCTTCGGATGGATCCTACATAGTGGCTTCTACCTATTCTTTGCAGACCTCTCAATCCCATGATATGAAGCCATTGTGGGCCAAAGCTTGGATCCTAGGCCTCATGCCCAAAATCATTTTTTTCTTCTAGCTCCTTCTTCATAACCATATCCTCATAGTGGACAATCTCATCAAGTGTGGGTTCCAGATTCCTAACAGGTGTGTTCTTTGCAAATGTCAAGAGGAATCGGTGGACCACCTTTTTATTCACTACTCCTTTGTAAGTAAAATCTGGCAATACCTTTTCTCAGTCCTTAATTTATCTTGGTTCTTTCCCCTGTCCTTCACTGATATTTTTTCCCACTGGGCCTTCAAAAGATTTAATCAGGACTTTCGGTTATTCTACACCTTGTTCCTTCCTCATCTCTACTGGGGAGTTTTGAAGGAGTGTAACAATTGTATTTTTCATGATTGTTCCTCTCCCCCCAAAATTATATTTGAAAAAATTCAACATGTTGTTAAGGAGAAATTTTTCTATTGTGGTAGATCTAATCATCTTGCAGGAAAGTCCCAGACTACTACCTAGGATAAAAGACAGAACTATGCATGGAGCAGCCCACCGGTTGGCTG
Organism: Chamaecyparis obtusa; assembly: GCA_027943335.1. Classification (NCBI taxonomy): domain Eukaryota; kingdom Viridiplantae; phylum Streptophyta; class Pinopsida; order Cupressales; family Cupressaceae; genus Chamaecyparis; species Chamaecyparis obtusa. Next base: position 854,251 of record BSBK01005809.1, read on the forward strand.
GACCAAAGCCAACTTCGATGGTGCTGCCAAAGGGAACCCAGGACAAGAAGGAAGTAGAGGAATCATCAGGAATTTCTTTGGCCTTGGCATTGTGGTTGTTAGTCTCCCTTTGGGTACTCAAACCAATCATTATGCTAAAGCTTGTGTGGCTCTACAAGTTACCAAACTTGCTCATGATTTGGTGGTCAAGTGGCTCTGGCTAGAAGGAGACTTGATGAACATCATCAACTACTTAAACCTTACTCACCCTCCCTCTTGGACTATAGCCAACATTATTTCTGATACTCGAGCCATTCTTAACTCTTTTGAGAAGGTGTTTATCTCCCATGTGTACAGAGAAGCCAACAGTGTGGCTGATTAGTTCACCAATTTGGCCATCATGAAGGATGCTAAGAAGACATGGAAAAAGGAGAAGATTTTCCAACTAAACTGAAGAGTATCCTAGAAAAGGAAAGACTCCAATGCAAAGAGGGCATCATCTTACAACCGCAATGATTCACTATGTGGATGGTGGTTGTCTCCCTTTTTTTACCACTCATACTTTGAACAAAATGGTCTCCAGCTCAACCCCCGAGTAGTTTGTTCCTTCTTTTACCTCCCTAGATGGGGGTATTTACGACTTTCTCTAGCCTTGTTTTCTCTGCTCTTCTGTGGCTTTTCGGCCCTATCCTTTCTATGGCCTTTTCTTTCTTGTTTTGTTCTAGCTTCAAACTTCTTTCTTAGAGATGTGGGTTTTAGGCACCCTGTAAAACCTGTTTTACTTAATCAAAAACAATTCTTTGACAATTGTAAGGATTAAATTGGTCTATATCTGTTACAAATATGAAATGAAAGTTGCACATATTTAGATCAACAATTATGAAAAGATAGACATGAACATGAAATCAAAATTCAAAATTTTACAACAAAATATAAATTACCTTTCACTTCCCAAAAATAACATTTGTTGTATTTGGTGTCCCAAGGAGAAAAATGACTTTGACACCATTCAAAAATTTTCTTTGAATTCTCTATCATGTTACCTATACATTTCTGAATTATCGGTTTAAAGAAAATGGATCTAAGCTAAAATTACATTATTTGAAATATATATATATATATATATATATATATATATATATATATATATATATATATATATATATATATATATATAACTATTGAACACCATTTGTACCTACAAGTTCATGTTGGTGAAGTGCATGCTTCACACATGCTCCTGCTCCATCATGCTCTCCTTTTCCATGTCCACTTTCAAAGAAGTTCCACAAAAACTTAACATTGCGTCTAGCATGTTGCATGGCTAGAAAATTAAAAGCTTTTGCAGATTTAAATTATGTTGCAAAATTAAGTTGTACATGCATACATACATGTCATCCTTTAATAATTTAAGAGATAATTAAATGACAATGAAAATAAATTGAAGTATCTATACAAATACCTGCACAACCATCAGACCAAATCTAGTGTTGTGAAGCCTTTATCCCGCGATTTGCAATATCTTCAAAAAACATTGCAAAACAATGAGCCACATAGCTCCTATCATGAACTTTATCATCACTAATATAGAAATTAACCTCCTTGATGATAATGCATTCATTTGGATTGGGACTTTCTCCCTCTTCCAAATCATATTGTGCATGTCTATAGGTCACTTGCACAAATATTGCAACTTGATCAGAATGATAATATTGAGCTTGAAGATCTTTTTGAGGGGAAAATGTATAGTTCTCAGAGAAATCTACAATTGAAAGAATACAATCAGGTGGAAAACAATCTTTGGAATCACGAAAGTGTTTAGCTTTCCATCATGCACCATGACAATGTTGGATATGTGGATAAATTAGAGTATGAAATATGGTCATAAACTCAAGGTAGGGCAATTCACTCTCCTTCAATACAATTTTTTTGGATTCATCTCCACTCTTTGTTCAATATGTCTCATATTCAAATCTTTTCCACAAAACTGATGTTGAAACATTAATATTCTCAATTTTCAATGGAAATTTATGCAAATCTCCACAATCACTACATGCATTATTTATACATTATACTTTGAACTCATCTGAATCTTCTAATTTATCACATAAAATAGACTTCACAAATTGTGTCGTACTTCCAGGGATGACCATATTTGAATCAAGAACTGCCATAACTTTTTTATATGATTGCAAGTATAGATGAAACTCAACATGATTTAGACAACAACAAGTTTCAAAAACCTTATTTATGCGTACAAAGAAAGGGTTCAACCTCTCAAACATTCCTTGACATATTTTCACATTTGAAAATTCTTTCTTGAATGCTTCAAATAATTCACTTTGTACATTGTATCTATAAAATGTTTTGGATGTTCATTTTTCATACCAATCTCTTCATCTTTCATTTGTATTGTATCCCTTCTATTAGAAGAAACACGAGAGTGAGAGGTCCAATATTCAATGACCAATTTTTTTGCATCTTCAAAAATTTTGTCTTTTCGAGGAAGCCTACAAATATTTACCCAATTTTTTTCAATGTTTTCATCTAACATATTTCTCTTCTTGATATATCTTTGAATAGTTCTTCTAGATACATTCAGTAAATCATAAATTACATGCACTTGTTTTCTTTATGTCAACCTCCTACTAGATAAAGTAGTCATAATTGCTCTACGTGCAGCACTTAAATCAGCTCCTCGACTTGAGTTATTAATGTTGTTCAATGCATCTTGAAAATTTTCAACTATTGTTCGATTTACATTGTCTCCTGAGTTTTTCTTGTTTTCAACACCCAACAACTCCAAAATAGGAGTCATTTCTTTTTCCTGAATAACCTAACAAACAATTGAGCTCTTGCAACCATACTTTTATTTTCAAAATATTCATCCCAAAGTTTTTTGCAATGATTTTTAATTGTACTTTCAGATAACATTTCTTCAAATGAAATTTGACTAAAAAGTGAATCCTCATTCATCTCCATCAAATTGCCCATGCCAAAAGATATATTTCCACCTCCAGAACTACCAATTTCTTCCCCTGCATGAATTGCATCTTCTTGAATATCAATAGATTCTTCCTGAACTTCAACAGGTCTATCTTGATTATGTTTTGTATGATATTTTTTGTCACCCTTCATTTGATCATATTTTCTTAATCTATTCCTTGTATTCCCCATTGCAAAAACTATTCAGATTGAAAAATATAAAAGAATCACTTAACTGGAAAAACTCTCACATTTCTATAAAAGCTTACGCTCATAAGAAACCAAAATATATACATATTTATCATTCATAAAATCACAACAATCTAATCTTGCAAAATTTCTCAAGGACAATGAAAAATAATACAATCACTCCAAAATCATCAACCTATCTTGGAAACACAATGAAGACAATATTTTCCAAAGAATAATTGCAAAAAAGCTTTTCAAACCTTACCTTAAACCACCACTCGACAGAAACCATGCAAAGAACAATCCAACAACCTTGAAATTTCCCAAAGCTTTCACAATCCTCCAATTCAATTTCAAAGCCAAAATCTATAAACCTATATATCGAATACTAGTCAAAATCCTCATAATAAAGAAAACCGAATAAGGGTTTCAATGCATAACACCATAAACAAGTAAATTTTCGTGTGAAAAATAGAAAAGAATCACTTAACTTGAAAACACTAAATCAAAACTTGACATGCAATACCCAAATATAAAATAAAAACATTAATAAATTTCAAAAAATTATTAAAAATCACTTAATTCAAGATAAAAACCACTTAACTCTTACAAATAAAATTAAAACAATTTATAAATTTCAAAAAACTATTAAAAATCTATAAAAAAAAATTGATTTTATTTTAAAAACTGGTCGTATTGTTAAAATTCAGATTTTAGGGGCTTGGTCATGCACGAGACCATGTTTGGTCGTCTAACAGGTCCGGTCAAACCGGGTCTGGCCGAACCCCTTCCGGCTGGACCCGGTTCGGTTGGACCTATGTGGAATCCTATTTGGCAGCCAAGTAAGCAAAAAAGGATGGCTCTCAAAAATTCTCACTTCTGGACCTAAATTCTTTATCAAAAGTTACCTTGCTGTAAAATCTAAAAACATCATGTTCTAGAGCTCGGAGTCAAGATTATGGTCATGTAATTTTTATCATGTTTTGATTTCATATACTATATTATAAGTTGAAAATACTTCAAGTAGGTATTTTAACATTTAAGAACACGCTCGTTCGAAAAATATTAAAAATAACAAATCATGTCAGAAAAATTAAAACTTTATATTTAACTTTAGAGGAGAGAGTCCTCTTCAAGAATATACAATTTTTTTTTAATGGTGTAGATTTGATAGGGAAAATTTGACGTGAACAAAAAACTATTGATTTCAGGTAACACCAACTTTGGATAGCTATAACAAACAAAATATATACCGAAATCCAATCTTTCTTTTTTTATGCACTAGCTATACATGTCATCTAAAACATATTATGGAATCAAAGGAAAAAAATATTATTTGCATATAGTTTGTTAACACGAACTAGACCCTATATTTTCAACATATTTCAGCAATAAAAAAATGGACTTCAAAAATTAAAAAACTATGTCAATTATTGTTCAAATTTTTTTAAAAAAATTATAAGCATAAACTTCATCAAATTTTACACATTTCATTAGTTTACATCATCTTCAAATTCTAAACACAAATGCCACTTTTATGTCGCTAAAGTTGAAAATTTTTCATGTTGTCATCCTTTTCCTTTATAAAAGTGTGACACGGGTTTGTACTTTTACCCCTATGCAAATTCTTAAACCCCTTTAGCACTCCCCTTCTCCATCCTTGTCAAATATTTGAGTTCAAAAATACCTCTTGGCTTCATGCCATAGACTACTTCAAAAGGACTCTTCCCTATGCTCTCGTTTATTGAGTCATTATAAGCATACTCTACTTGAGGAAGAGGACTAGGTCCCACTGCTACCCATTCTCCTCTTTTAAACACCTTAAAAGCTTTCCAGGTGACCTATTTAAAACCTCAATCTACTCATCCATTTGTGGATGATAGGTAGTGCTAAAAGTCATATTTGTGCCAAGCTTCTTCCATAGTGTTCTCTAAAAGTGGCCTATGAATTTAGGGTCTCTATCTAAGATGATATTTATGGAAAGACCATGTATCATTACTACCTCCTTGAAGAATAGTCCTGCAATATGAAAGGCATCATTTGTGCATTTGCAAAGTATAAACAAGGTCATTTTACTAAACCTATCCACCACAACAAAACCACTTTCATATCATCTTTCTATTCTTAGTAGGCTTAGTAAAAAATACATACTCAAACTCTCTCAAGGCCTATTTGGGATTGGAAGGGGTTGGTATAAACCTACATAAGATGTGGATCCCTTGGCTCTTTAACAAATTTTACAAGTTTCCAAAAACTTCCTAACATCCACTTGCATCCTAGGACAAAATAATAACCCTCTTACCTGATCTAGAGATATTTTATCAACCTCAAAATGCCCTCCAAGACTTGTACAATGCTTTTTTTTTATAAAATGCCCCATAGAACACCTTTATATGTACAACTAAGCCCCATTGAATAAAAACCATCTTGTAATGCATAGTCAACATGACACAGTGTAACTCGGAAAATCCAAAGATGGATAGTCCAAACCTACACTAGCAACAACAATACAATGGAAACACAACAAGAGAATGGGTAGAAGCAAAAAGTTGGGTGCCAATTCCGCGGAAGTCTGCGGCTTGAAAATTTGCGCCGCTTGAAATGGGTGCCCGTTTTTAAAAAATGGGTGCCCGTTTTAGGCTCGGACATCCGATCCGAAATTCAAAAAGCGGGTACCCATTTTTCCAGAAACGGGCACCCATTTTTTTTCAAAACGGGTACCCGTTTCTTAAAAAAAATTTAAATTTTTTTTTAATTTAAAATGTTTTTTTAAACACATATTTTTAAATTTATGAAATGGGTGCCCATTTTTTGAATTTAAATAACAGGTGCCCGTTTCTTAAAATATGCACGTGGGAGTTTTCACTCTGCCTCAGTTTTTGGTTTGGGATAGGTTTGGTGAGACCAAGCCTATGTCTTAGCCTCCAAAATTTTGGCTAAGGCATTGGAATAAAAATTTTAAGGCTTACCGTAATTTTTTGAAGCCCTTCTGGATCAATTTTTTTGACAAAACAAAAACCCATTAAAGATCTCACTATCACGATTCTAAAAATATAAATTTCATAATAATATGGTTATTTTTACTATTTTTACATTATTTATTAGTTGATAGTGGTACATAAATGTAAAATAGTGAGACTCACTAAAACTTTAATAACTTTTTAATTTTTAAGTATTTTTAAAAATAAATTATATGTCATTAATCTAGATTCAATTCTTTTGAATTTAAAAAAAAGAATTTTTGAAAAAAAGAAAAATTATATTAAATTATGGTGGCCGTACACAAGAGGTTTGAAAAATAAGCTTTATTGTTAATTAAAAATTAATAAAAAATAATTTACAAAACAAAAAAATAAGAAAAAATATTCTCATCAATATTCTATGTCTTAGGTATCTTCCCTAAAAAGGATTTAAAAAAATTCATTTATTTGTGTCAAAATATGGTGGCCGTACACGGATGTGGTATGGTCCTGAAACAAACATTTTGAAAAAGTGGTTTTCAAATATACCTATCAAAATATAATTTATACCATGTGGGTATTAAAATAAATTATATATTTGAAAAGTAGACTCCAAATACTACAATTTCTAGTAGTGAATTTTTCCGAGATTCAATCTCTAAGTGCCTCAAATTTTGAGATCAATTCAGATAAATTTTGAAAAATAGGAAAAACACTTCCACTTTTTGCAAAAAATTGGCACCCAACTTCTTGCAGCCACCCGAATACTCAAATAGAATTTTCATTCAACATGCCTGGCTGTAAGGCCTTTCGGGTTAGGGCCAAATACAAACAATTACAAATGTAATTCTGTAATCCTCCAACTAGTCTAGCTCTACAACACATCAACAACTGGTAGAAACACTAAGGCAGATCTAAACTTGAGCTCGCAACCCACCAAGAAATATCCTTGTCTCTAAGCATGCAAACCACTAGCTCTTCTATTAAAAATATTAGAAAAAACAATATGATCGTCAAGATCTCTCAGGATCCAATTACTATCCTTCTCAAATCCGTCAAACACACTAAACAACTACCCAAACCTTCCTTAAATACATTTCTTCAACCACAAGTCGGTTGGAAGAAAGAAATAAGTCCTAAAACCCAATCAGCTTCTATAACCAATAATTATTAAATGCAATACAAGTCGGATCTCAAGTAGCCTTACAAATAATCAATTCTCCATGTCGGCCTCTAGATCTACCTAGGAGAATGTAACATAAGCTACCCATATTAAATACATCAAGTTGGCCAACCAAACCCCCAAGAACTCAAGTCGGTAAGACAAACTATCGAGTGTCAGTAAAAACAACTGAGCAAGCTAGGCATCACCAAGCAAGAACGTCGACCGAGCACCACAAGCATCACCAAGAATAGGTTCTTTCGAGAACCAAAAGTTTACCGAGATCCCTTCAATGACTGAGCCCTTCAATGACTGAGCCCCTCAATCAAAGCTACAACTAAGTAACATAGAAAAACTCCAACATACAGGATTGCCGACTACCCTAGGATGCTCCTGGATTAGACACCTTAGGTGCGAAAAAGATGTTCTCAAAGGCTAGATGAACATCTTCTAGGATTCAACACATAAACCCCAAACTAGTTCTTCACATACATATCCTCTAAGTCTTCATCTTGCACATTTTTCCACTTCTATTTTCTCTTCCTTTTCAAGTCTTTCCTAGACAATTCATAGGTCTGTTCTCCTCACCGATCTCCAATCCTTTCAGGATCCTTCAACTCAACTTGGCTCCCAAAGGTCAAGTTCCTCCTACCAAGTGTTGTATCTAGCAAAGGCATCAGCGAAAACCTCATGTCATTATTCTCAATAGTAAACACATTCTTGACACAATCATGCACAACCCTGCAATCATACTGCCAAGGTCTACCGAGAAATATGTGACAACTTATCATGTCCACAATATCACACAACACTTGATCCTTATATTGGCCAATCTGAAAATCAACAAGACATTGCTCCCCACTTCTAGAGCATGAACATCTTGCAACCAACCAATCCTATGAGGATAAGGATGTCTTAATCTCTTCAAACCAAGTTTATGAACCATCTCCTCAGCTACAAGGTTATCAGTAATGCTACTATCTACAATCACATTACAAAGTTTACCTCTTGACTTGCACTAAGTTTAGAATAAATTACTCCTCTGTTAAGGTTCTACCTTAGTACTGAGCAATGTTCTTTGAACTAGAAAGTTTTATGAATCTACCTCAGGTTCATTTAGTATGTTATCATTCACCACAGCATTCCTCCTATTACCGAGCTTCTTATGCGAACATTCAAATTATCGATGTCCTTTTTCACCACAATTAGAACAAGTAACCTTAAAGACAACCTTACCCATCCTCTTCTTTGAATCAATAGGTTTTGGTTCATCTTCAGAAGTCGGTTTATTTTTCACTAAGTGATCCTATTTCTCCTTCCCTCAGGAATTACCATGTTGTCTCCTCTTCAACTTATCTTCTTCCTTCAGAGCATACTTATAAGAATCCTCAACCGAATCAATCTTCAGCATACCAAGCTCATCTTGAATATTGAATCCCAAACCATTCACATACCAAGCTACCTTTTCCTTACCAAATTCTTTGTGTCTAGACCGAATAGTGAGCTTATAGAACTCCTTGGTATAGTCTTCCATAGTCAAATCTTTCTACTTCAAGTTCTACAATTTCTTAAACAACTCAAGTTCATAGTCGGTAGGTATGAACTTAGCTTTCAACTTAGCCACCATCAACCTCCAATGATTGATCTTTATTTCACCTTCGTCTTCTCTATCCCTCTACAATTCTTTCAACCAAAGAGTAGCATGTCCTTTCAACTTAGTCTATTCCAATCTCACTCTAAGAGGATCTTCAATTTATTCAAGCTCAAAGAAGTCTTCTAACTCACCAATCCAATCAATCAAGTCCTTAGGTCTCAAAGTACCAGAGAAGTTAGAAACTTCCATTTGGTAAGTAGTATTTAACAGAGCTCCAAATATCTACAATTGACCAGTTCTATCTTCACCAGATCTATCTCTTTGATCAATTCTATCATCTCTACTAGATCTAGCAGCTTCAAAGTCTTTATAAGCTTCCTCATAACCATCATCAATACCAAGATTCCTCGACATACCAGCAATAGTCCTCATAATATCAGCGATCATGTCATTCTTAATCAATTCCATCTCAGATCTGAAATCTACTTTAATCTTCTCTAAAATATTTGATTCTATAGCATCACAAAGATCTGCAATCTCTCTAGGGTCTAATCTTCTCAGAGGAATCCTCAATATCTTTGAAAACCCAAGGAAAAAAATCACCAACCCAAGGTCCTGATGCAAACTGCCTCAACTCGATGATCAATTTACACACTCAAGAACTTCAAGCTCTGATACCACCTAATGCAGTGCAACCCAAAATATCCAAAGATGGATAGTCAAAACCTACACTAGAAACAAAAAATATAGTGGAAACACAAAAAGATAATACTCAAATAGAATTTTCATTAGACATGCCCAGTTGTAAGGCCTTCTAGGTTAACGCCAAATATAAATAATTACAAATTTAATTCTACAATCCTCTAGCTAGTCTAAATCTGCAACACATCAACAACTGGTAGAAACACTAAGGTAGATCTAAACTTGAGCTCGCAAGCCACCAAGAAATCTCCTTGTCTCCAAGCATGCAAACCACTAGCTCTTCTATTACAAATATCAAACAAAACAATTGGATCTTCAAGATCTTGTAGGATCCAATTACTATTATTCTCAAATTTGTCTGAATCAATAAAAAATTACCCAAACCTTTGTTAAATACATTTCTTCAACCACAAGTTGGCTGGAAGAAAGAAATAAATCCTAAAACCCAGTTGGCTTCTATAACAAACATTATTAAATGCAATACAAGTTGGCTCTCAAATAGCCTTACAAATAATTAATTCTCCATGTCAGCCTCTATATCTACCTAGGAGAATGTAACATAAGCTAACCATATTAAATACATCAATTCAACCAACCAAATCCCTAAGAACTCCAGACGTTAAGATAAACTACCGAGTGTCAATAAAAACAACCGAGCAAGCTAGGCATCACCGAGAAAGCACATCACCCGAGCACCACAAACATCAGCGAGCATAGGTTCTACCGAGTGACATAAGTTTACCGAGTTCCCTTCAATGACCAAGCCCCTCAGTCAAAGCTGCAACTGAGTAACACAAAAACACTCCAACATACAGGATTTCCAACTACCCTAGGATGCTCCTACATCACAACATCTATTCAATGTGAAAAACACCTAAGAGTTGTTTACAAACTTAAAATAAATCTTTGAAGTCCACATAATCTTAATACATACCTTTAAGTGCATTTATGCCTACACTTTGTAGTAGTATTTATCTCCTATACCATCATGGATCTCCTACTAAGAGCATCAATAACCTTTTTTTATTGTCCTTTTTTTATTCTGAGAAGGTATATGCCTACAAGTATATTCCACCCATTTTATGTGTCTATGGTTCAACTTATCCTATCCATTCAAGAAACTAAGTGCATGATTATCAATGAATACAATAAACTCTTTAGGTAAGATTTAATTCCTCCATTTCTTGAGGGATTGGACCATGGCATAACTTTCTAATTCATATGAATAATATTTTCTCTTGGTTTTATTTAGCTTCTCACTGAAAAATGCAACCGGCCTCCCTTCTTGGCTTAAGAATACACTTATGGCTTGATCGCTTGCATCACATTCAATATTGAACACTTTGTAAAGATTAGGTAGTGTGAGTGTGGCATGTTGAGATACCCTACTTTTTAAGTACTCAAAATATTCATTTTCTTCATTGGTCCATTAGAATTTACCTCTTTTATCTCCCTTGGTGGTATCTATGATAGGTGCACAAATATGATAGTAATTCCTTATGATTTTTTTGTAGAATCTTGCAAGGCCATGTAAATTCCTCACATCCCCCATTGATTTAGGGGTTGGCTAAATGAGAATGGCCTCAACTTTTATGGATCCATCTTCAAACTACCCCCAAGCCACACCAACTCTTCTTTTATAAACTCCCCCTTTTGAAGGTTAATCATCAATTATTCATCATGTAGCCTCCTTAGGACCATATTAAGATGTTCCAAATGCTCCTCTTTGTATTTTCTAAAGAAAATAATTTCATCCAAATAAATAATAACAAATTTTCAAATAAATGGCTTCAATACCTCATTCATCAATCTCATGAAGGTACTAGGTACATTGAGAGTCCAAAAGGCATCACCATTCACTCATATAGACCCTCATTAGTCTTGAAAGTGGTCTCCCATCCCCTTCCCTGATCCTATTCTTATGATACCCACTCTTCAATTCAATCTTTGAAAAATATAAAGAACCTCCTATGCAATCCATTAGGTCTTCCATTATTAGTATTGCCTCCATTTCCTCAATCTTCCACTTGTTATTGCATAACATCTAATTCATATCATTGAATAGCTCTTATTACATCTATTTTATAATGCTATATAGCTCTCATAACATAAAAAAAATTAAGTCAAACTTTGAGCAACACATCCAATTAAACATTCTATTTGTTACATGATATCATACCCTTCTATCTTGTAAATTCATTAGAACATTTAGAAAGAACAACTTTATTTTTTGGTAATTGATGTGCTATCCTAAAATGAGAGAAAATTTATCAAGACTCTCCTTCCACTTTTTGTATTTCAAGAGGTAAGCTTTCCCAAACATGATAGTATCATAGAAAAATTGTTTATGGGTACAAGGTTTTAAACTTGAGAAGCATCTTTGACACCTTTCTGTAAGAAGTTTCTTTGACACCTTTTAGCATATTTAGTTCTCTATAATTATGGATGTAAATCAAAAAATATCTTCAATATTAGTGATGAATAAGGGGAAAAGGGGTCACCTTAGCTCAACCCTTTTCCATAATAAAATGATCCCTTGGGGAAGTTATTAACAAAATAGAAAACACTGGGAAGTAATGTTGATGTACATTTTGTAAATATTTTTAATAATTTTCTTTTGAAACCATTTTTTTTAAGAACTTCAAACAAGTACTTATAGGAAACTCTATCATAAGCCTTGGAAATATCAAGTTTGAGAACCATACCAACTTTTTCCCTTGACTCCATTAAGTGGATGATCTCTTGTGAAGTGATGATAGCATCTAAATTGTTTCTTCCTTTAACAAAACCTGTTTAGTTCTTAGAAATAATTTTATCCAAGACCAATTTAATTCTTTTAACCACAATTTTAGAGAAATTTTTGTAAAGAGTATTGCACAATTTGATAGGTCTAAAATCAGTCATTTCGTTAGCATTTTCTACCTTGGGAATCAAAGCAATAAAGATATAATTATTTTTTTTGAAAATCCTACCAGATCTAAAGAAATCTCTAGATGCATTATGAAATCCACCCTACAATATCCAAAAACTCTTGAAAGAAGGTCATGAAGAAGCCATTGGGACTAAGAGCTTTATATGTCAACTAGTGAAAAAATTATATATTTGTATCCCCTTCAGTTAACCATTGAACTTTGGATTTTTTCTTCTCGAACACTTCTTCTTTCTTATTTAATCTAATCCCTCTCTCCCTTGAAGTATTTTCTTCTTGACAAGTAGCCATATCATTTTGTCCTAACTCCATATTTTATTTGATAGTCTTCAGATCTAGGGGTTTTTCTTTCTTATATTAAAGATGTTCCCAAAATAAATCTCATTCCACCCCTTAACTTTATATCTTATCAACTTTAATTTTTTATTAACTTGGAACATAGGTGAGCCAAAACAAGGAGAGTTCCACCAATGTTCCACTAAGTTTCTAAATTTCAAGTGGAAGGTCCACATTATTTGATATCTAAAAGGAAAAGGGCCCTTTCTCTAACCTCCATCCCACCTTAAGACTATAACATTATGATCATACCCTGTTTTAGGGTGAGCATTCAAAGATAAATCAGTTACATTAATATAATTATTGGAAATAAGAAATATTTCCAATAAAACATGTATAAGATAATTTCCTTGATGCCTACTAGCCTAGGTGAAGAGTGAACCCTACAATTCAATAACCATAAACTCTACAATAGAGATAAAATCCCCCAGATCAATCATATTATCACTTAAATATTTTGTTGCATCTAATTTCTCTAGAGGATATAGGGGAGAGTTAAAGTATTCCCCCAACATCTAGTGATCTGAAGGCCTATTAAGAATTAAGGAAGCTAATGAGCTCCATAGTGAGGCCATGTTTGATCTCACATTGGGTGCATAAACATTGATCAAGTTCCAGGTTTTAGATTAGACTTTAAGAACTTAAGAGAGACAGTTAAACTATTTTTAGAAGAATGGAAGACATTAGTAGTAAAAATGTATGGGTTCCACAAAGTGGCAATGCTACCCAAGTCACCCTCAACATCGCTAACAACACACTCAACAAGGGGTTAGATTTTAATAATAATCTTTTTAAAAATATCTTCTTTCATTTTATTTTTTCTGAAGAAGAAAAATATAAACCTTATGATCTAGAATCTTACATTTCAACATATATTATTTGGCTTGATTATTCAATCCCCTCATATTCTATGACATTATTTCATGAGAATAATCATTTAGAAAATGGCCCAACCTTGAGTTGTTTAACTTATTATTTCTTCTTTTATCCTAGGTCAGAGACACCATCTAGGATTATCTATCTATCATTTTCTATATCCTTCACTACCTCTCTATCTCTAGACTTGTTTTGAGAAGGCTGAAATGTCTTGTGTTTGTTTCCCATATCATCTTTTTTCTTTTTCTTAACCTTACCTCCTACATTTTTTCACTCCATCTCTAAGTCCTCCACATCTTGATTTTTCTTGGATTTTGAGGGGAGGGAGGTAGACAAAAATGCTAAGAGGGAAAGGTTTTCCTTGAGGTTTTTGAAGCCTTGATCTTTATTTGTATCTTTTGGAACCATATTATTGTGGAATCCCAATAGGTCCAAGTTTACCTTATTATTCAAAACCTCACTAGTAGGGATATTATCTCTCTTAGTAGAGTTCAATATAGAGATATTTAAACTTCCAGATCCAAGACAATGGATTCTCCATAATTGAACCTAGAGGAAGATTGCATGAATACCACATTCTATTTAGAAATGTTCATATTAACAACCACCTTATTCTCCATGGCCTCACTAAAGGATACAATATAAGCATCCTAGCTAGAAACTACTTGAATATGAGTATCTAAAGCAATTTCTTGATTAGCTTTTCCACCAACAGTAGGTAGTAAGGCTTATGTCTCCATTAGAGTAGTTTGGGTAGGAGAAATCTATCCCTCCCCCATCACCTAAAGCTCAATAGAGATACTTGGATCTCCCTTTGAGGTGGTAGTAGTAAATTTGTGTATTTCTTTTCTCTTACTAGATTCAAGTGTCCTCTCAATGTCCTTAGTCAAGGGAGGTACATCAACTCTATTGTCTTTGACTTGAACCTTACTATTCTTCAACTTCTTTTTTTAGTGTTATCTCAGAGTTATAGAACCAACACATAGTATTGAGATGTCCATATTTCTTATAAATCTAACAAAAGGTTGAAGCATTCTCATATTCTAAAGGTTGATCCCACATGTCATAACATGATTGGAGGGTAATAAAGAGAGGGAGGATTGAATTGACCGTGACATTAACACAGATCCTAATAAAGAGGAGTTGATATATTTATTGAATAATCTTGTAAACCACCAAGAGACTACCATACGAATATACTATTATACCTCTAAAAACCTCAAAATTTTAAATCTCCAAGGGGAGAATAGGAAAGAAAAACCAAGTATGAGCCACAACCCTTGGATCTTTTTGAGCATCAAAACCAAGATTCCATTTACACAAAAAAAGGACATTGTGATTTTTTATCTCATAGGTCCAAGGACCTCCCATGAGGAGATAAATAAAGTCTTCCTTATTCACAGAATTGAAAAGAAACAAGCTATTGGCCATAACATTTATTTTCGCACTATCTTTCATTTTCCACTCAGAAGAAACCCATTTCCTTAACTGGTCAATAGTAAGGAAAAAGGATAGAAACCTACCAACAAGAGACAACTCTATCTCTTCAATAGTCTCTTTCAGAATCTCTTCTAAAACTTAGATTTTTGTCCTATCAAACTTGCTAGGTGATTCATGTGCAAAATAGAAAAGCTCGAGCTACCCATTTTGGAAGGGCTAATACACAACAATTTATCCATATAATTTGTAGGTCCCTCTTCAGAGAAAAAGGAGTCCAAGTTGTTGGAGGGGTGACTAGAAAGTCTGAGAATACCCTCATGAGAAGAAACATCAAAGATACATGTGCACCCTAAATCACCACACTAGGAATTGCAATGGAAGCCGCCACATCAAGCATGGGGAGGTGGGGAAGCCTGTAGAGGGTCCCCATCTACAAATATTATCAGTGATTTAATAAAGTAGCAACCAATGCAAGAAGTGTACAAACCCTAGCAAAGTGCAACAATCAGAGTGCATAAAAGGCTAAATATTATTTACTAGTGAGGATATGTTGTTCAATAAGGATTGGAAACTATAGAATCTATTTTTCTTGTTCATCATTGATATCTCCTTCCATAGTGCTCATCCTTGTTATTTATGGAACCTTACAAGATAGAATTATAATGTATTAAATCTACATAACTATTAAGTAATATTGAGAATATAAAATTTTGATGTGAATATAAAAAAAATTGACTATCACAAAATCAACAATAATTACATAATCATATTTCATATTAAGTGTTGAAAAACAAATAAAACTCTAAAGAAATTAATAATAGCTTTCCATAATTTTCATAAAATTATTACAAGAAAAAATCAAGTATTATTTAGATTATAGTCAAATTATGCACACTTTCTGTTTCGATGTAGTTGTAGTGTATCTCTAATAGTGTCAAGGTACCCATGGAAGTTTTAACTAGCATGAAAATATGCATGTTTCTAGTCATTTGGAATCATCTGGGGCTTATTAAGAAGAAAAGACACTTGTGTCTAGGTTGAAAAATGATATCTTTAATTTGGATGATGATCTGAAATCTAATTAATTAGGACTTGAGTGTCGAATAATAGTATCAATCAAAGTGTTCTTATGATAACACAACATGAAATTGTTTTTCAAACCTTAAACCAACATGAGAATATAGTTAGGAAACATCATGAAAGAAAAGTCCAACAACCTAGTAACCATAAATGTGTTAGCAACTAGATATACAAACTAAACAAGGTGGAGATGCCAAAGGATAGGTAGGGACACTAATCTATAGGTGTGGACATCAATCTATAGGGCCAAACATCAATCTATAGGCATAGACGCTATTGCTAAAAAGAACCAGCACCACTTACGTAGATGGAAGATACAAAAAATGACATATTCCTTACTTCAAGCATAAGAAGTAGGCTTCAAGGAAAAAAGACACTCAAAATAATAATAAACAATAATGCTAAATTGAATACAAAATAAACTTAAAATTACAAAATCACTATTCAACACTACTATATTTTTAAATCTAGCATTACATACTCCATGTTGAATCTATAATACATATGCAAGATTTGTTCTTGAAAGAATTTTAAATCTTGTTTGAATAAAAATTTTGATTGAAGTGAAAGATTATTCATGTTTTTTTTGGAATGAGCCTTATCACATTTTCAATTTGATTAGTGCATAATTGCCACAAACCAACCAAAATAATAGATATAATTCATCGAAATTTGATATTTCTCTTTAATCAACTCAATATGTGGGACACAAATTCAAATTTGTAAACCAACACTGGCATATAATTCAATTAATCCATTAATACAGAGGTCTTTATGTCCACATGTTTTTGTGTGAAAATACATCACTTTCACCAATCCCTTCATTATTTAAATAATATAAATTTATTTAAGTCAAAGTATTAATAGGTAGATAAATGAGATAGATGAATTAAACACTTAGACAATATTTCTCTTTCAAAATAATCTTTTTCCTTTTCAGATACTAATAGTTACATACATGAATTAAAAGTAAAAATTCTAATCTAAAAGATTATAAATTAATAATATTTTTAAATATCATACAAATATCTTAGAATTGTTAGATGCAAAATTGAATTGTTTTTACTAATTAGAAGTGAAGTGTTCCAACAATAGTCTTATTTCTTAATTAGAAATGAAGTGTTCTAACAATAATGCTATTTGTAATAATAATGTGTGAGATTTTGAATAAGTCTATGAAAAATATAATTGAACAATAAGAAATATGCCACCATCTTCACTAATTTGATTTAACATAATTTATCACTTTCAAATGGAATGGTGATTGGTTATAGGTATAAATGCAGGCCGTTTTATTTTTTCAAAAGAGGAGAGACAAATCTGTTATAGGTGTAAATGAGGTGGTAACAAATTTGGCGCGCTGGAGAAGTGCAATAAACAACGTAGGAAAAGTGCCCTCAACCTCCCAAAACTGCCGCCGTTGGTATAGGAATAAATTTGTATTAAAACTTTGAGAGGGAAAGGTAGTAAATACTCACAATTTCAGGCCTGTAACGATCCTGCCTTTACAACAAATATCTGTTAAACTGCCAAACAAAAACCTCTTTCGTTTCAGTCTGAACAACATAATTTCTTACTACAATCATCTCTAAGATGAACAGAATGAAATCTTTTGTCAAATCCGCTCAAAATTTCCTGGACATGACTGTGCTTTGCCTAATACTGTACTAAAATTTATAATAAATGTTATGTGAGCTCTAGCAGCCTGTTATGATGTCAATGGCAGTCGAACGTTTAGTCTCCTGAGCCATATGGAATGGAGAATCATATTGAACATATCGTAACGTTTAGGAGGCTGATTGAGTGTAAAATGTCTCCGGAGTTGAATGATTCTTCTCTGCATCTGGTTATATCTATTTACAGAAATGGATTGGAGTATTGTCTTGAGATTTGGAATCTCAGAGAGTGGAACTTGAACAGAAAAGGCGGGCCAATTGAGGACATCGCTGAAGGGAAGAACATAATGATCAGAAATTATGACTGGTACACAGCCAGTGTAAATGGCCTCCACAATCCGAGGGCTTGCAACCTCGTATCCGCTTGGACACAAGCAATATTTTGCGGCTTTCATCAGATCATAGTATGATGATCCCTTGGGTAGATATTCGTTCACTTGTATGTCTTTGTCTCTGCCTTTCCAGTGCTGAATCAGTAAAGGTCTGACTCGTCCATGGTTTCCCCCTGCGAAGAAGGCAAGAAGAGATCTGGCCTGAGCAGGCTGACCGCCGATCGGAACTTTCGTTGAGCCTTTCAACATCACCTCTGGGAGCGTTGCATCTTTTGAGGGATTAAACCCCTCCGATGAGTTCGCATTGCACAAAACACGAATGGAATTGTTGTACAGATAGGGATTTACCGCAGATGTCTCTGGCGCCTGCATGCAAAGCCGAAAAATTCAGGGAATTAGTTATTTTCAACTAATTTGTTCCGATATTTTCGTGAAGAAGAAATCTTTGATGATTTAATACATCGGTAAATTATTTTCAGCCTCAAATTCTCAATTTAAGTTACTAACAAAGTATTCACAGAAGATAGCCCCAGATCCCTAGGCTGGCACATCGTCTGCTTATACTAAATTTAAAACTACTGCGATTGTTCTGATTACTGTCTGACAAGCTAGTTACTTTTGTTCTCTTCTTGTCTGACATGAAAAAGTTTCAACATCGCAAATATTTATGTTTTTTTCAAATATTGAACTGTTTTGGAACATCAAAAATGAAAATTAAGATGAAAAAGTTTTAAGTTCGCAAATATTTATGTTTTTTTCCAAATATTTAACTGTTTCGGAACATCAAAAATGAAAATTTAGATTAACTGAGAAAAAAAATGGATCGCATACCCAGTCATGGCAGGACAAGATGAAATGATCGGCTCCAAGGGTACGGTTCCAGAAGGGATACTTTTTGGCAATCACATCGATGTAATCACTCACAAACCGTTTCATAGGCGTTAAATCATAGGTTTTTGGAACGTACATGTGGCTCACCATCATTACTACACTGAAGGGAAGGAAATAAACGTGAGCTTCCTCAGGATTCGATGTGAGAATCGAGTTCCCAAGTTCAAGCTCGACAATAAACCTTCCTTCTATGGAATATATGTCCTTGCACGGTCCGTGGTGCACTAATGGCGGTTCTCCCTCTCTGTACACATAAATCTTGAATACTTTCTCCATTTCAGCGTAACTCCTGAAAGCAAACACAGTAAAAGCATTATTTCTTCTCAAAACCCTGCCTATTTATAGTGAGACTAAATAATTAAGAATTTCGCCAGTAAAATAACAAAGACTTGAAGAAATATAGATTGAAAAGAAAATATTGGAGGAAAATTTGCATGGAGAAATATAGATTGAAAAGAAAATATTGAAGGAAAATCTGCATGGAGAAATATAGATTGAAAAGAAAATATTTAAGGAAAATTGAAGGATCAAAGGGTTGCATTGCGCAGGAATTGCAGAAGCCCTGATTAATCGGAAGAAGACGGCCAGTAATTGCAAACTTGCCGAATTCAATGACTCGAGAGTTTAAGACGTTAACAGGGAAACTTATTTGCATTGTAACCGCTTCTCCCTCAAATCCGGATCACTGTAAATGAAAACATTCTCTTCTAAAACAACAGTAGGGCAGGGGATTCGAACTCATACCGCTGGAACATGACGGCGTTTCTGTAAATGCCGCCATGGGGAACGTAGCCTGATGTCTGGTTCCTAGCATTTCCATTACGGGACTGGCCAGCTTTCAGTATGGCAGCCCTTGCCCGACCTAGCTCTAATTCCACTTTCGAAATCAAGCGTCTCTTCCTCTGCAATTAAATTTACACAAATTCCTAACAATCTGTCAACTAGGCGACTCAAATCAAAGCTAATCCTTTCTGTACTATACAGCTGCATAAAAATCCTATATTTACTCACCTGAATTTCCACAACAGAGTTGTTATCCGATCGCTCTGGGGGTTGTTCAGCCGCATTAATCTCCGTCACATTGTGATAAGCTTTGTTAATGACGACCTGGGGAATTCGATCAGAAGCATTTATTTGAGTAACGGCCGCCAAAGGCAAATGAAATGTCCGGGGGAAAGCAATCAGATTAGGATGATACGAATCCAACAGCAAAAAACTGCAGAGGAAACCAAGAGCAATTCCGAGAGCGAAAGTAAAGCTACAGCACCCCGCCATTGAAAAACCTGCAACCTTCTGTCAACAATCTATGAAATAAATGAAACAAATACTAATTCGATCATAACTGAAATGTCAACAGATCGTAACTGAAACGTAAGAGCACAGCGCAAGTAGCGTACATTCAAACGTGTCATTGTCAATTGAAAGTGTTTTCACTCGTGTAAAGATCCCATCGAGATAATTAATCTGCGTTAAAAAAGTTTTAAAATTTTAAAATGTCTACACAGAAGGTTTGTAGGCAGAATCGGATTGTCTTTTGCATTTAGCGGAATCGATTGAAGAAGAAATGAGAATAAAATCTTTGCTTCCTCCTCATTACATGGCCGTTGTAACAGAATACGCCTGGTTTTAAGTTTAACCGTGTAATTTTTCAAATTTATTTGCTAAAATTGAGGAAAACGCCTAGGCATAAATGAGAGGATAAGGTGTTTTGACACATACTCTATTTTTAATTTAATAATTTTAAAATAGTTGAATATTTAAGGGATTGGATCACTTTCACTAGGGAATTTAATTTAATTAACCTTGCATATAGAATTGTCATTTATTCTATAACTAGCACTTGCATCACTAAGGTGCAATGGTTATGCCGATAGTAAGATATGTTGTATAGTAATAAAATAATATTGAAATGTTATAAATAAGCTTCGCGTTAAAAAATAATGACATTTTGGTGTGAAGAGAACATTTTGGTGTTCCTTGAATCAGGGAGCTCTACACAACATAAATAAGTAATTGTAGAAACCTCCCATGCATCTTCGCAGGCCTAGGGGATGCGTTGGCGTCAAGGGCATCACCATGAGTTGGGTGGGGGAGGGTATAGTAACCGTGGATTTCAGACTCTTGTTGAGTTCAGATCACTATTGAGGTTGACAATAATGAAGGCATATTGATCAGTCTAGGTGCGCAATGGCCCAGGAGTGACCCAGATCATAATCTAATGGATGGAATGAATAGATTCAATAAGGCATGAATCTATCTAATGGGTTCTACAGTGATACAAGTTTCGAAGGGATATGGAGATCTTCAGCAAGGTGCTCAATGCAAATTGAGAGAGTACTTCCCACATATAATGTGGAGGTCTTCTCCACAAGATGCAACCATCAAGTGTTATGTGAAGCGAGCTCGAGTCCTCATTGGCTAATTTGATGAGCCTCAGATCACTCCATTTGGAAAGTGGGAACCGTCGATGGCGACTGGATTAATTTATATTATTGAATGAATATAAAAAAAGTAACTATTTACAATTGATATTATAATTTATAACTAATGTTTAAAGATCCTACGAATTCAAGCCCAGGTCATTTGAGTTGTTGATTGACTATTTGTTTTTTATAAAGAAAGCTAGAGTTGTATTAATATGTAGTTAAGGGAAATAATTGCATGTGCCATCTTGACCCACAAGACAATGGTTGTTCTTTGTTAGGACAACTGACAAATCTCAACAAAATAATAAAACAATTAATGATTATACACAATTATATACAAAGAAAACTAATAGGTAATATCTTACAAACGAGGATTAGATGTATGGTGCAGTTCACATGCCTTTGTATGAGTCCAAGGTTTGCATTGTTGTCTACCAAGGCACTTGCAACTATAACATCTGACAAACAAATCCCTTCCCCTATGCTTTGATGGATGTCCATAGCCTATTCCAAAGCTCCCATTTTGGCACACATTGGAGGTGTGTTAGCAAAGGTTGTGGAATTTGGCTAAATGCACTTACTGATTGTATTTTCTTGAAAGTTTCTGGAGTTTTTTTGACATATCCATTTTGTATAAATCCTATGACCAAAGCATTCCATGAGATATATCATTTCTTTGAGGCATTTGATCAATCAGCTTACGTTCCTTCACATAAATATCATGAGCCAGGGGTTTATGATGAATAATTTCTAATTGAGATTGATTGGTTCTAGAGTGAAGAACACCAATCACAAAGGCAGTTGAGTAAGAAAGAGATCCAACTTCAAGCACAGATTGATACTAAGACCTAGTTTAGATCTAGTTATGTTATGACGAGTAGTATAATCCATAAGTTTGCACATATTATCTCTAACCATAATACTAACCCTAACCTAATGAACTATGAGCATTCATTTACTAAGTACTAAACATCTCGTGGAGAATCTAAATATTCAGTCTAAAAATATTCAAAATATTATTTATAATATAAAAATTATCTTTATTACTATATTTTTCCCTACAAAATCTTACCCTTTTTATACTTATAGCAATATCACAAGTTTAATAATTACAAATTTTATTACAATACTAAGCATAAAATAGTCTATAAAGAATATAAAGAAAAATCAAATATATTGGAAAAAGTTCAACTAATACCCTAAGAGCCTTGCAATGGTACTAAAATCGTATGGTAATGCAAGCACTCTTGAGACTTGAATACATGTGACAAAAAGGAAAGACAAAAGTTGCATAAACGAGGTGCAAAAATAGCGATTGGGGCGGGAGGAGAACTGTGACTGGAATCGTGATGATGGTGAGAAGGGGTGGAAGTGGACATTTGCAGAATTAACACTATTAACAAAACTTGCAAAATTTTGGCTCAATTCGGATGAGGGCTATGATTAAAAGATATCTAGGAGCTTTTAGGTTTTCACTATTTGGTCTACAAAATGATTGTAGTAGCTAGATTTTGTAGCACTGAGGCCTAAACTTATCTTCATTTATTTGTTATGAGAGTATGCTTGATGTTTGAGCATAGACTTGTGTCTATTTATTGTGCAATGCTCATTTTATTACAATGGCATACATATCAGTTTAGCATAGTTGTTAGCATTTTTCTCTAAATAAATAAATTCAAAATATAAGACAATGCAAATTCTCTAAAAACTACTAGTGTGGTCATTACCCACAACAAAAGAGGGCCAAAATCAATCCATCAAAGCATAAATTAGTAAGTGATTAATTTTTTTAAAGATGACTACTTATATTGTACATGGATTCCCAAGCCCAAATAGGAAACACACAATCTATGGAATGTCTGAAGAAGAAAAAGAAAAATTATTGAGTCCTTCAAACCAAAATAAATTAATTTCATCCCTTTGATGTATTAACGACAGTCACAACTCTCTACATATGTGCTATTCCTTGAAAGGGATTTATCCAGTATGACCACCATAAATCTACTACATAGTGAAATTTTTTTGCTCCTAGCACAAAACCTTGAGCATGCAAATTGCAGCTCAGCAAAAAGATTGACAGTTTGAGAGAGATGAATTTTATTTTCAATAAGCAGAGATCACGCAATCAAACCAGGGTCAAGACGTATTAGGAACCACCAAATTAATTTATTGAGCCCTCAAATATGTACATCAAATTACCTAATTATTTATTTAGTCTTCCTAATTTTAGTTGTATGGCAAAATACCTAATTACGACCATATGGACATCGAATTTAGGCTGCATTCCATCTAAGCCAAAGGTTTCAATTTATATATATGAAAAAAAAGGAAAAAGGAATTTTCACTACACAGTAGAGTCCAACAATTTTCTTACCACAAACTATGCAAACAAAAGGTTTAATATTTGAGAAAAATGTTACACTTCAACGGGAATTACCACTCAAAGACAATAAAAACAAACCTGGTGGAAGCTGAGATTGTGGCCATATTCTCCTGCAAGCTGAGCAACTCTCCGGAGAGATTCTTCTGAAAAATTGTCGACGCCTTCATGAAAACATGGTGGTTTGCAGGGCTTCTGATTTTGGGCATTGTTGCTAGCCTTACATATTACTACGTGATGCTGCTCCAACATGGACCAAAAGAAAGCTTGACAATGATGAGTATGTGAAAATTGACAGCTATGGTGATATCTCTCTCACTGTTAGTGGACCCACCAGGAAATTGATGGTGGATTTCATGATAGTGCTCAGCCAAGAGGGATTCTGTGGGATTCTGTGTTAGTGACCTCATTTTTATCAGCAATAATTTGTGCTCTGTATTATCCGGCGGGGAAAGTAGGGAGCCCTTGAGGAATCCTAACCGTAATCATTATCTGGTATTTCATGCAAATGCAGCGAGGAAGTAGAAATTGGTCGTAATTACTGTAAAAATGGTGTTTATATGGTCATTCCCATTTCAAGCAGGGCTGAATGTGATTCAAGCTCTGACCCATTTGGCACTGCTCAATATTTTTTCCAATGCAGTGGATTTTTTAGGTATGAGGGCAGTCATGGTGGACAATCTGGTCACTTATTGGAGTAGAAAAATTCTCAATTTAGAGGCGTTTACTAATTTGGGGATACTTCCTTATGACATTGGAGTGGCCATATATTGCTTTGAAGGCATGGGCATGGTGGTGCTGCTTAAGCTTGTTACTGATATGAAGCACAGATTTGGGGGAATTTTGGCTCTCGCTCTGTAGCTTTTCACCTGATTGCTTGCAGGAGGAAGGTCCATGGCTTTATGTGCTTACTGATGTTATCATCTGTGTTGGTGGTATATTTTTTATCATAGGACTATCGTTCGCTAAATACATCTTCTACATACAGTTGATGAATTCACTGCCCACTCTCCACTCCCCATGTTGGCTGAAGAGTGGCAGTTTCTTAAGAAACTATCATTTCAAAAGTAATGAACAAAATAAAAATTAAACTTTCTGACTAACGAAAACTTGTTGCAAACAGAAAAAGTGATCCGTAATTTTTTCCGAATCAGACAATTCCATCAATGGGCGATGCCCACAATAAAAAGTCTATCGACTTAAATATATAATCAAATTATTTCTATAGGAAAAATTATAAGCATGATAAAATTTTAATTATTAAGGTTACATAAAAATAAAATGCTATAAGATTAATTTGAATCTATTTTATGCATATGACTTCTTACTTTTTAGATTTTTATTTTAGATGAACTAAAATATTTCCTCTTATAGAATATTATTGGCTTATCAATTATCTAGAAATAAACTTTGTTTGATTTTTTAGTTCCTCCTTAAGTGTCTCTTTAACTAGTGATTAAACTAGTAAATCTCAACCAATCAAGATTCACTATTTTTCAAAGAATGTTATATCTTTTAATATTTCATAAAGTAAATTACAAGATACTTAACTTTTCTAAATTATTTCTTTGCAGGTATTTTTATATCATGGATCATAGTCAAAACATTTCATTTGATTCAATTTCAACCAAAGCACTACCTTGAATTCACAAAAGTTTCTTAAGATATTTACACAAAATACTAAAACTTCTCCCATCAGAATTTTTGCAATTTATGATACTCAAATTTTTACCACTAAATTATGAAATAATTATGTTGCAATTAACCTTTTTTAACTTGAAAGTGAGATAATTATGAAATAATTATGTTGCAATTAACGTTAAACTTTTATTCTAGCTTGTACGGGGTTTTGGGTCCCCTTTAAAACCTATTTTTTCCTACAATCAAAAAGTTGAAAGTGAAAGGTTACATGAATACAAATTCTATTACAAACTAAAATGCATTAAAAAAGGTAAATACATATGGATAGGTTCTTTTTTGCAGACCTCTGCCGACAATATCTAGAGTAGTGAACTAGACTAAGAGACACGGTCTCACAAATTGAACACATAATTTGCACAAAAAAAATAAAGGTTTTTTTCTAATACTATTTTCTATCTTTGTTTCTATTAAACTTATATTTTTTAACCCATAATGTGTTCGTGATTACTATAACAGTTGATTAACAAAACTACTATAATACTTATAAAACTAGATCAAAGATAGATTCCATAACTTCACAAAGAAACATATTTAATGCTCTCATTTTGTAGATCTCTTGAAGAAGTTAACATCGCTCTAGAAGACCCTGTCCCTCCTAACATTCTACTTGAAGAAGATTCCAATAAAAAAATGTATGACATGTCAATAATGCTACATACATTGAAATACAATACATATTTTTAAAACTTATGTGACTCCCTATTTCATTTCTTTATCATGTACAACCAATTACAAAGTGTTGAATCAAAGAACATATTATCTCAAAAAGAAAATATAAGTCATTCAAACCAAACAAAGGTACTAATTCAAAAACTAATATCCAACAACATACTTGGTTGACCTTTCTCTCTTTTCTAGATTAAATTTCATGTTCCATTGTTAATTATTTTGTTAAAAAAACATTACCTTCACAAAATAAACTAATTCAATTTCAATTGTTAGTTTCCATTAGTACCTCTACACCCGAGTACATTTCTTGATATTTTCACATAATGTATGGGGGTCTGTATTTGAAGGATATGTTCTTATTGTATATGCCCTTGCCTCTATAAAGTACAATAATGCATAAAAAAAACATGAAATTGTTCATGTCAACCTCATTGATTGCAATGGGAAAATGACCATAGCAGTTAACATAAGAAACAATTTAATAAAGACATACTTGCTCCGCATGTTAGTTGGCTCTGGAGCATCTACATAACTAATTTCATTATAAAAAAACACAATATGAAAGAGGTGATGCAGATTGTTTCCTTGTCCTCACTCCTTGAACCATCATTGAAACAGTGCCACTTGTTTTCAAAGAACAAAGGTTAACACTAGACATGACAATCTCCCAAGCCATAGAAGCAAACTGCAACTATTCAGTTGGTTCTTTAGGAGAAATTGGTATAAGTTACCACATGAACAAAAATAACTTCGAAGTGTACATGAATGATGGAGATCTTCAACAAGACATGGCCATTGTACATTTCTAACTATTAGTTCTACTTTTTTTCATTTACTTAATTGATTTTCATAATCTAACATATATTGACAAAAAAAAATTCACAATTCCTTATTCTCAATAGCAATATAGACTGTGTACAAAACTACAAAACTTGTTCTCGACAACAGACATGTCATTGTTGTCTAAAAATATTGTCCACAATGGACCAAAAGACACAACTTCCTTCCACACTTCAACATCCACTTTCATTGATAAGTTGAATGATGAATGCACTAAAGCACACTTGTAAACTCTTGCAAGATCCAATATTCAGTCAAGAATAAAAAAATCTCATCAAAATAATTGTATAGTTTACTACAAATCACAAGATATATATTTACGGGGACAAGAAAGTGCAGGAAATGCAAGTTAGAATGGATTTGCTGGAGAACACCATGAAAAAATATATGTAGGATAATAATCTGTTCATGGGTTCGGCCATGGACTATTTTCTGACCATCAAAACGGAGCTAGATGCCGATTCCCCCAGCAAGAAACCTAAGGAGGACAATAAGGATATGGGAGAGGAGGGCTTGGGTAAACGTACCAGGTCTGGTAAAAGGAGAAAAATCCAAGATAGAATCCAAGAGCTTTCCAACTTTAATGCTACCATAAAAAAGATCTCTAAGGTGAAGAAGGAAGCAGATGAAACTCATAAAGAGTTTGCTTAGTGTCCTCAGGTCCTGGTGCTGCCTTTTTTGGTTCTCCCTGGTTGTCGTTCTTTTGCTAGTGTTTGGTTTTATGGTTTTTTCTACTGGTTTTGGTTCTGGTGGACTGGGTCCCAGTCCTATTTGTCTTCAATCTGCTTAACGTTATATCTTTAATTCTCTTCTTGTACAGGGTTTCAAGTCCCCTTTAAAACCTAGTTTTTCCTGCAATCAAAAACATAAGATATATATTTACATTGAATTAAAAAAGACTTATCCAAGTTCACATTTGCAGGTTTTGGGTACACTAAAGGAAAAAAAATGCCCACATCCCTCTATTTGAAGCTTGCTACAAAATGTGCCACTACATGATGCCTCTAAATAAAGATTCTACTAACTATATACATTGAAAAAATCCCACCCAACTCTCGTATCAACCAACTCTACAATGCACACTGCAAAGGCATGAGGGAAATTTGATTATTCCTTACATCCAATGAGCTATTGAAAGAAGTCTTTTCAAACCTTACACAAATAACATACAAACATTACAAAAAAAACATGTCACAAGCATTCTTCCTCTTGCAAACATTCCAACTAAATGGAACATTTACACTATCTATAAACAATTCCATTAATTAAAATTTTGAAGCAATGATCTACTCAATACTTTTGTGATTACAGTATAAAAAATTACACAGTTGTACATGTTTAGGATTTTTTTTTTTTAACTACATTATGTAAATAGTATATGTAAGCTTCTTTGAAGCCAAACTCTATCTGTTGAACATAAACACTCACACTTTTCTCTCTCTACCCTTTCAGACACTCTTTCACTCAATAAAATTAAAGTTAATTTTGGCTTCTTAACAATATTATGTTTAAAATCTCTCCATAGCATCCCAATTGACTAGGGAAGTCTCCCTTGATGGTATGCCCAGGTTGGACTATTGTTCATATCTTCCATAACCATTATCTATGGTTCTACAATTTTGAATGTACAATTATGATCGGATGTAATTGTCTTTACTAGTTTTTGAGTTCATTGAGTATGTTTTGGTAGGGCTTGGATTATGACTAACTTGATTCAAACTTGGAAAAAGGTACAAAACAAAATAAGTATGAAGTTAGTTTGGTATCATAGTTTATTCTGGTCCTACTAAGGAATGCTGGCTATTTTTTAATATAAAACTCATCTTTGTATAATGTGAAATAGTTAGTCTTTCTTTTAACTAATATATGAATCTTGGTCAATGTGATGGCCAAATTATTTGGACCATACTAGAAACTACTTTACAGTTCAGATTTTAATAGAGTTTTTTCTCTTTCAATTTTAATTATAGTAGCAATTGCTTTATAATTCAAAATTCCATATTTATAATTTTAATTATTTATCAACAACTTGTGCTCTTTCAATTTCTAGCTCTGTGTTCTCCTATAAATAGGTTGATTTATCTTGTCTTTCTAAGATTCATCAATCTCTCATTTCTCACTTGGATGGTCTTGCTCTTCTGAGTTCATTAAATTTGCATCACCTTCTTTCTGGGAGCCTCTGTTGTTGTTTACAAGGAAATTAATTTTATATATATATATATATATATATATATATATATATATATATATATATATATATATATATATATATATATATATATATATATATATATATATATATATATATATATATATATTGTTTGATCAGTTTTTTTTATTCAATAGCATTGCTTGGTTTCCTCTATCCCATGAGATTGGGATATATCATCTCTTATATTAAGGAGAAGATATAGTCAACTGTTTGATAATTCCTTTGCACCGGGCTTCAAATTTTGGCATGAACAATCTCAATTATATTTTTTTTCCTACCCCTATCTCTTCATTGGTGATTTTATCCTTTCCTAGATCCTAATTCAAATCCCCTATTTTTTGATATCCTAGTTTCTATTATAACCAGACAATTTGTTTCATCCACAATTTGTGCTCTCTATTGCTAGTAAGCTAGATTTTTTTATTTTATATGCTAGTGCTAGATTTTCCAATATGATAGGTTACACTCCTAAATGGGTCATTGGAAAAAAAATGGCATGTTCTCTCATGCTCTCTTTGTCCATATTCCTTCCATTTAGATGGATACAAAAAATAATATAATCATCCAATCAAACTTTCCCTAAGGACACCCTCAAACCAGTGCTTGTGTTGACCTTCTACAAGAGCTTGTGCACGTTGGTGTTGGAGACCCAGTTGCAAATGCTTGCTACCCACTTATGAAGGGGTTTGTGGAGCTTTACATTACCATTTTCTTGTGAAATTCAATCAGAATCAAGCTTCTCAATCTCAATAGCTTACTGCCCTTTTCTATTCATCTTCTTTCCATTTTTGGGTAGAATCCCCCTCCTGGATTCACTTGTGCATGTAACTGATCAGGTGATGAATGCACTAGCAAACAATGTTCTCTTCTTGATCTTGGTTCTTGATCTCATGTCTGGTTGTTGTTTTCGTTCATTTTATTGCATATCTTTTTCCATTTATTTCATACCACAGCGTTCACATGCTATGGAAACATTTGTGATCTTTCCATTTATCATCAATATATTTCTCCCTCTTTTACATGAAGGACAAAGGGTCTCCAATAAAACATTGTACAAACTTTTTCTTACCATACATTACTTCCTCTAAGACCATAAAACATATCTACAATACACTCTTATACATAATCTTCTTTGAAAAATATATCTTTAGTATTTGTATATGGTCCCCTTGACCCTTTCAATTCTTCCTTAGGGTGAAAAGCATGCTAAAAATTAGATAAAAATGAGTCTATTCCTTGGGTAATATTTCTTTATACTATATCTTTAGCAGTGTAACTTTGTCCTTAGTAGAAGAATAGCTATTATCATATCCACCATATACTACATGACAATAAAATTACCATAGTATCCCTAACAACACATGCCAAGCATCAATTAGCACAATATCACATAACCTCATCATGATAGTTTCCAATTTTAAACTTTACCAAATATTTTTTATTGACTAAAACCTTGGGGCCCTTTTGCAAAAAAGAAATACGATATGGATTTGGATATCTCATTTTGTCTAACTTCAATGTGCTAACTATTTCCTATTAAACAAGGTTATCATTACTACCACCATCTATAATAACTATTGCAGTGCAAGGTAGGAGAATCCCCGATGGAGATGTCCTAGCCCCCAGCAAATAACCACACAATAGAATATAATAACAATACAGAGATATAGATCCACACAATGCCAATACTCATAATAGAATCATCATATTTTCATCCAACATGCTCGGCTATAAGGCCTTCCGGGTTACGGCCAAATACAATGAAATTACAATAGAAACTCCACAAGATCTCGCAAGATCCAAACCAAAACCCTAGCTAGCCCAGATCCATGCACTGGTAGGAAACCCTAAGGAAGATCTAAACTTGTGCTCACAAGCCCACCAAGCAATCCCCTTGTTTCCCAAGCCGCAGCCACTAGCTCCTCTCAAAACTCGCTCCTCTACCTCTTCCTCTTCTCCAAGATGGATGAATAATGACTAAAGACTTCCCCCACAACCCCTACTTATACCAATCTAAGCCATAGGTCGGCCCTGAACATAAATTAAATACAAATACCGAAATTAAATGCCACAAGTCGGCCAACAACAACAATTAAATGCCCAAAATAGATGTCTTAGTAAAATCATGATATCTCCTAGCTCCGAATGAATTAGAACTCGTTCTTCGAACCATAGGTAGAAATATAGGCCCTCTTCAATCCCTGAAATTTGTAGCCTCTAACTATTTGTGGAAAATTACTTATACAGCCTGAAATAGGCACCAAATTCCTAAGCAAGGCCGAGCTCCTCTTAGGCCATGCTGAGCAACCAAGACCATGCCAAGTTCCATTAAATACATCAAAACCAATTACCCAAGACCCAAGTAGGTTTATCTAACTCTACCAAACCCCTCACATATGAAAATAAGTCCACACGACTCCATCAAATTTCCCAAACATGCAGGATAGCCAACTACCCTGGGATGATCCTGCATCAATAACATTGTAAACTTTATCAATATATTTTACATGTGCAAACATTAAAAAAAAAATTTGGAGTAGTTTTTTCTCATCATTTCACAAGTCTCTTCTAGTAACAATAACCTCTCCTCTTTCAACATCTTTAGAATGTGAGGACTAAATATCATCATATACATGTGTAGCTCATACATTACCCCCTAATCTACTATTTTCCTTCCTTGATGTGTGAAACACTCATATGCTCAATTTCCTTCTTCTCGACATTGGTAATATGTTTCATGGAAACCTCCTCTTCCTCTTCCTCTTTGGTCACCATTATTTTGATCACAGGAAGTATAGCATTTATTTGGATTTTTATTTTTATCACTAATAGATTCTTAATTCATAATTTACGATCTTTGTGTCAACCTCCATAAGATTGTCTACTAGTCCTTCCATCATGACCTCTTCCATTTTTCTTATTCTCAAATCTCCTATTTAATTTTTCTTCTACATTCAAAGAAAATTGATATTCATCCTCAATTCTAGGCATCCTTACCAAACTCAACTCTTATTAAACACTTGGATTTAACTCATTTATCTAATGGGCATATTTTCCTTTGTTGCCTTTGGAATGACCTATTTTGATCAAGATTTGATAGAAATCTTGTATACTCTCTCACAAATTTTCTTTCTTGCTTCGACCCTGGCAGTTCCTTAAACAAACCAAGCTCATAATTTAATGAACCATTGCTTCAGTTTTTCCACCATTTGATCCTTTCTTGTTATTTTATCCTTATACCCTTTATATTATCTCTAACTAAACTTCTTTCCACCAAAATTTAGCATGATGTTTAAGCTTGGTATTTATAAATTGACCCTCTCAAGATCTTCTACTTATTCATATTCAAAATACTCTTCCATATCATTGATCCAATTGGAAAACTCTTATAGATTAAGATTTCCAAAAAAATATGAAAAATTCAATTTTTGGCCTTTTTCAATCTTAGAAATTGTTGTAAAAAACTTAGCCTCGTCAATATTTATAGCCACTTCTCATTCTTCTTGAAACTATCCTTCTTATTTAGATTAGTTTTCACTTTCATCTCTTCCCCAAATATAAGATCCCCTACACATCTCCTCTTATAGTGCTTGATATTTCCTTTGGAGGGCTCTAAAACCCCCTTTTATCATGTACCAAGATTTTTTCCACCATGGTTCCTTTGTGGAGATACTTTTCCTCACTTATCCCACAGACCCACAATCATAGACCCATTGTAAAATTCCTTACATTTGGCAATCCATTTACACACTTAGGAAATTCTTTGACGCCACTTGATGAAGGGTACCCCCCTTACAAACACAAACATAGAAAGGAGTAGATAAATAAATAGAAAATAAAAGATAAAATTACTCACTTTATATTATTGTCAATGAAATGAAATTACAAAATTTAGAAAATAACATGCTACAACCACATGGGCATTTCCATTATAATAATCGACAAGCTAGAGCCACCGTGTGAACTACTAGAACTATCATTTAGAATCTTTGTCCCCTCTCTTTATCTAGAATGTTTAACTTCCTTAAAACATTATAGAAAGTAATTCTCCAATTTGGGCACCATATGTATCACCATCCATTATCCACTAAAAAATAAGTTTTATTTTTTTGGGATTTTGCATACAAATGTTGAGGGTCATAACTTTTGATGAGACCA
This sequence comes from Chamaecyparis obtusa, assembly GCA_027943335.1. Taxonomy (NCBI): domain Eukaryota; kingdom Viridiplantae; phylum Streptophyta; class Pinopsida; order Cupressales; family Cupressaceae; genus Chamaecyparis; species Chamaecyparis obtusa. Next base: position 887,768 of record BSBK01005809.1, read on the forward strand.
TTTTACCTTCAATTATAATATATCATTGGAAATATCTGAGGAATAATTTTGTCACCAAAGGGTACATTTTGGTTTTCAAGCTCATCGAGAGCCTCTCAGTGCCTCAAATTTGACTTTGGAAAAATAAAAATATTATATCTCACAAACCACAAAAGATATTGATTTTTTTTTCACCACGGTATTTGTTTAAACATTTTGGAGGTCTATGTAATTTTTCATGCAAAATTAGCAACTTTCTAAAATAGTAACTTTGTGAAAAATAGTAACCCTACCAAAAAATAAGCTCTTATTGAGAAACTCAATGATATTTTTAGGTGATGCAAGATTTCTCTTACACTGCGGATCCTCTTGCATCACAAAATATTTCACTTGTATTCTTAAATCTATTGAGTCATAAGGACTAATATTGTTAAAAGTACATTTATAAAATCATTGGATATAATGACCTACTTGATTAGAGTTATTTCTTTACAATCATGAAATAATATTGAAGATGACAATCTAAGATAGGTATGTGTGCTAAATATATGCTTTATTTAATCCTTCGAGATAAGTTTTCCATATAATAATTTCTCTCCTTAATTAATATTTCAAAATCAAATATTAATTGGATCTGACTTAATGCAAATTAAATGCCATTAAATATCAAGATATGGTAATAAATTCATGAATGCATACCAATTTGTCTTATAAATGAAATAGGTGGGATTTAGACAAATTTAACTTTAATGGGGGGTAAACAACTTAATGTTAGATTAACTCAAGATAAAAAGAAAAGTATAAATATAAGGCAGGGAATGAATTTATGATAATAGATGCAATGATAACTTAGTAATAAATCAGACAAATACATTGATGCACAAAATTACATGCAAATAGAAATGGATAATTGATTAGAGAATACATTGAACTTTGCATAAGAATACTACATTTGTTTTTTTATAGAAAAAGCAGCAAGAGAGTGTTGGCCCGTGGTACAGAGAGACTAGTCATATAGCAGTTCAACAGCAGTAAGTCAACAAAATACTACATTTGTTAATACACAATTGTATTAAGATATTCCTTCAATATAGATTAAAAAACTAACTTAGAATTAACATAAGTACATAAATTTCACCATAAAATAGTATATAAACAACCTTTTAGTCTTCTCTTCATAAATAAAATTGTAACATTTTTTTCTATTAAATTAAAAGATATCATTATTTAACTTATTTCATTATTTAGATTATTTTCATAATTTTAATCGTTCCTTAACTATCATTTTATTAGTACTTGTCCAAGTACTATTGTAATGATTTTTGGATTTTTGAGTTTAACTAGTCATTAAATCAATGTAATGGAGATTGTATGCTCTCGCCATTTTTAGCTTATCATATTCTCCACACTTCTCTATACTGTTTGATTATTGTTTAGTGCTCCTTTATTAATATATATACATAGTAGTATATAATTGATCTTAATTAATTTTAATTTTAATTTTAATTGTATGTATAAATCTCTTTCTAATTTCATTAAATTTATTAGAAGTATTGAATATATTTAAACTAATTAGTAATTTTGTAATTATTATTTTTATAGTTATAGTAAATTATATAATTATTATAATTTATTTTTATATTATATTTGGAATAATAAGTATATATTAATTGTAATTAATTTGAATATTTATTTTAATTAAATTAGGGTTATGTTCATGTAATTTAATACTCTATTCTTATAAGTGGGATAGAATTAGGAATTATTACAATATATCTTATTATTTTAATACAATTTCATTTTTAAAAATTAAAATTAATTATAATACATATAAATTTAATGTACCATATAATTGCAATAGCAATTCAAATTAAGTTGACTATTTCTATTTCTAAATTCTAACCTATAATTTCACTTTCATATAGCTTTATTAATACATTAACAATCAACGAATTCAAACAATTTTATTACTTTTATTTCAATATTAAGACAAATACTAGCCATAGGTGCACTTGTATAATATTAAAATTTAATGTTTTTACAATAATAGAAATTGAATTCATTTCAATCTCTAAACAATCCACTATATACACAATCAACATTGTTTCCACTTCAACTTTATTAACTCAAGAATCATAAAAAATGTTTTCACTCAATCTCCATACTCAAGATTCATAAAAGAAAGTTTTCACAAAAGTTTTATTGAGTCAAGGTTCATAAAGAATATTTCCATTTAAGTTTTATCAACTCAAAATTCATAAAGAAAGTTTGCATTACATTATTTCAAAAAAAATCTAAGAAAATTCAAACTCTATTGAATAAATACTTCTTTGCAGACTCATTGCATACAATTTATTAATCCAAAACAATTAGGGTGTTGTGATGGGATCTTCAACGTCTTCGTGGGTTTTTATTAGTACTTTCCGATAGGCTAAGTAGTATTGTATCATTTTTTGAGTTGTGTATCTTAACTAGTGATTAAATGAACTCTTGTGCACCAATCAAAATAAATTATATTTTATATTTCATTATAATTTTTTACATGGCAATCCTACATTATTTATGTTTTGAATATTTATTTAGACAAATGAAATTCAACAATATATGTTGGTATTTTAAGTATATTGTTAAAAAGAATTTAACAAATCTACTTAATTTGATGCAACAAATTATTTCAATTTTGATATTCATATTTTACCTTTAACACAAAAATATCAAAAACTTGAGATAAGTCTGAGATAATCTCTTAACAAAAGGAAAACTTCTAAAATCATCCAAGATACTCTGTTAGGAAAATGAAAACTTCTAAACATATCTAGAGTTATTGGTAGAGATTTTTAATACTTATTTTAAAAGTCTAATATCAGACACGTTCCTATATAAGAAAAATTTTGAGTATTAAGTATAAACAGAAACAAAGTTTTTGTTAAAGAATTTAGCAATGGCAGACCACAAGAAAGTTGTAGCAGTTGTTATTACATGCATGTTAAGTTGTTCTGCTCGTCCATTACAACCCTCCATTCCCTCTCCAATTGCAAAGAGACACAATGAAGAAGAAGGGAGAGTGCACATACCAGTTCAGAAATATGATGTTGTGGAGATTAAGGATCCCTATGAGGTAATGTAGGGTGATAACATTTTTTTACAAAGCTTGATAGGATGGAATGCATCAAAATATTAACAATTGCCATTGTATATAAGAGTGTTTGCTAAATTGGTTGGGTTCTCTTTGCATTGGTTTCCATTTGGATAAAGGTTAAAGCACACTTTCTAAACTTTTATTCATTTAGATGTTTAATAAAAATCACACTAATTTAGTTTAGAATTTGCATTGATTTTGATTTGGTCAAGTTTAAACAATATATTCTCATTTTGATTTATTTTGATTGTTCATACTTACTTGCTTAGGGTCTGAATTAGCTTTGATTTGGGTAAGGTTAAACAAAAAGAATTAAGTTTGATTTTGTTTAGATGGTTCGTTGAAAATTACAGTAGCTTAATCTAGGATTTGCATTGATTTCAACTTGGACAAGGGTAAACAGCACATTCTAAGTTTTGAATTGTTTATATTGCTTATTAGAAATCATTTTAGACTGCCTTAGTTGGGTGTGCATTTTTTTTTGCTTCTGATAAGATTAAACATCATATTCTATGTCTTTTTGTTTAATTGATTTCAGAATTCACACTAGATTACCTCATAATTTGCATTGGTCTTAATGTGAATAACGTTAAACAAAATTTATAATTTTTTATTTTAGGAGAATCCACCTATTTAGACAATTTATTTTAGAGGACCCACCTAAACAAATTAAAACTTAGAATGTAGTGTTTTGTTTTAAATTCATTTTAAGAGAATCCACCTATTTATTTGATTTAGGACCCACCTAAACAAATTAAAACTTAGAATGTAGTGTTTTGTTTTAAATTCATTTTAAGAGAATCCACCTATTTATTTGATTTTAGATGAGCCACCTAAACAAATTATAACAAAAATGTACTCTTTAAACTAAAATTTTGTTTTAACTTTATTTTAAGAGAATCTACCTATTTATTTAATTTTAGATGAGCCAACTAAACAAATTATAATAAAATGTACTATCAATCTTTGATATTTATAATGACGATACTCTCATGATGTAATGGAGAGCTCCATGAGGAAGAGTGTTTTAGGTCCTTTGAAGAGGATGACATTGGATGTTGTGGAGAGTTTATCTCACCACCCAGTATTCACTATGCTTCCAAAGGGACCTATACCTCCCTCTAGGCCTTCACCTAGGGGCACTGTCAAAATAGCCCATTATTTGCACCTTTAAAGCGCTGAACTGATAATAAGGAAATGTACATTCTTTTATTTTTATAAGAAATTAGTTGACTCTTTGAAAAGTAAGGTAAATACTTTTTACAAATATATTTGTATTGGATAAATTATAATTTTTAAATCTTTATCATTATTTCTATTTTTTATTTCTTCATTACATTTTATTGAATTAACATTTTAAATATAATAATTAATATGTAGAGTAATATTTAAAATTAAAGAGTAATTTTTCTTTGAAGATTAAAAAAATGAGGTGCATGTTTGGTTTTTCTAAATATAAAATTTACTCATTTGAATATTATTTTCATTTAGTAATATTTAAAATTAAAGAGTAATTTTTGTTTAAAGATTAAAAAAATGAGGTGCATGTTTGGTTTTTCCAAATATAAAATTTACTCATTTGAATATTATTTTATTTTTAAAGTATTTATTTGCTATTGTTAATTTTATAAAAGAACATATTTCCAAATAAATATGAAGACACATAAGTCCTACATTTAAACATTTAATATAAAAATGAATAAATTTTTAATTGATTAGGAGTTTGATATAAACAAATATCCATTATTGTAGTTACTAAGTACAAGTATAATTGGTATTAATCACAATGTAATTAATATTATAGCTATCTGATATAATAGGTGAAGTCTTATATTAATTTAGAATTATAAATATTTTACTCTTTTGTTTTACAATTTTGAGATATTTAATTATCATAGTTTAAATCAAATTAATAAAAACAAAAGAAAATTAATCCTTATAAAATGTAAGTGAATATATCTATGTTAATGAAGTACATAAATTATCTTTAATTTTTAAAAAGATTTCAAGTAATATCTTTTATATTATTTTTTAATTTTAAAATTTTATATATTATCAATATTTTAAAAATATATAATTAAAAATATCAATAAAATTATTTTTCTTAAATATAATTATTAATTTTTGAAATAAAATAATTTATACATAAATAATCAATATAATATATTATAAGATATTTTAAAAATATAAATATAAATCAAAATTTAAATACTTCACATAAATTATTAATCTAATATAATAGAAGTGTCTATTTTAAAAAAATAATTGTTAAAATCAAAATAAATTACTCCAGTAGAAGAGAATATGCAACCGCTTGAAGAGCATCAAATTCTAAACATGCACCAGCAAAGTGACAATAATAAGGCTCGAGTGGTAAATGAGCTCAGTATGGATTCTAAAGGCTCTTCTTCTCCAGATTCTACTAGTCAATCTAAGGGGAGAGTTAATGGGCAGAAAGAAGCTATATCCGTCGACCTTAGTAAAGACTACAGCAATGCTGCTAGTATGTTGGTGCCTCCATTTGAATTAGAGGAGACTGTTCACTCCCGCATTGTAGAATGGATACAGAATAACACATTTCCTACATCAGCGGAAAACCTAGCAGGATTTGACCAGGAATTGCATGATGACCCAGATTTGGCTATTGATCGGACTAATCAAGAAATATGTGATGGCCCAAACAATACCACTTGTGTTGTAGGAGCAGGTCCTATGGCTTTTGACCCTAATATGTCACTATCAATTGAGCTATCACCATTACATCAAGCACAAGCCAAGGCTTCACCAAAAAAAAGAGGTAGAAAGCCCAAAAGCACTATAGTCAAAGAAGAAATTGAAGCTGGAATTCAATCAACACTGGATGGGAAGTTCACACCTTCCAAAAGATTGACGAGGAGAACAAAAGGTTCTCCTTGTCAACAATGAAGATAGCATCTTGGAATGTCAGAGGTCTCAATGCCTCTGACAAAAGAAATAGAATCAAGCTAGAAATTGATTCTATAAAAGTGGATATTATACTACTTCAAGAAACAAAGATGTCAGATGAGGTTTTTAACAAAACTATTGGGAAATGGACAAAATGGAATGTTGTTCATAGTCTAGCGATAGGTGCATCAAGTGGGCTAGCTATCCTCTGGGATACTAATCTTTTTCAAGTCCAAATTATTGAGAAGAAAGATAATTGGCAAGCCATCAGCTTGGAATGTTTTGATACTAAAATATTATTGTTTAATGTTTACGGGCCCACAGCAACCCAAGACAAATTGAGATTGTGGTCAGAGATTACTTAGTTTTTACAACTTCAATCAAACACGCATATCATATTGGGGGGGGATTTTAATGCCATTTTAAAACTGTCAGAAAAACTGGGTGGAATTTGTCCACTAATGAGGACAATTCAGGACTTTGCAAATTTTGTTGAAGATAATGGCCTAATGGATGTTGTGCCATCAAATGGGTCATTTACATGGACCAAAAAAAGGGAAGATTTCTCTCAAATAGTGATCAGATTAGATAGATTTCTCCTCTCCCAATGCTAGAAATTAGTCAATGTTACATTTCACTCAGAAATTCTACCACAACCAGGTTCAGATCATTTCCCAATTTGTCTACATTTGTACACGACAGTAAAACAACAAGATTTCCAACATAGACCATCATTCAAGTTTGAAAGAATGTGGTTACGCCACCCAAGTTTTTTGAATTCACTTAAGCATTGTTGGAATTCAGTGCCCGCGATAGATGGAACTAAAATGTTCCAGTTTGCACACAAGATGAAGCTCACCAAACAGTGGATCAAGAAATGGAATGAGACGATATTTAAGAATATTTTTAAAGAGAAAGAAATAGTCAAGACCAAATTAGAGGACATATATAACACTATTATAAAGAAAGGGATGAATAATGACTCCTTCGCTACTCAGAAAAGTATAGTACAGGAGTGGGAGGAAATATGTAGCAGAGAAGAGGAATATTGGAGGCAGAAGTCAAGAGAACTTTGGCTAAAAGAGGGGGATAGAAATACAAAATACTTTCATGCATCAGCTAAACTAAAAATAGCGAGCAATCATATTCTCTCTATAACCAAAGCTGACAATGGCATCTTATTGTCAGAACCTCAAAGCATACAAGATGAAGGGGTCAGATTTTTTCAAAATTTGTTACCCCCTCTTGCCATTGCTTGTCCACTGCCACCTCCAATGGAGGAATTGCTAGAGGCAATCCCGAACATGATCTCAACAGTGGATAATTTAAAACTTATGGCTCCATTTACCATTCAGGAATTAAAAAAAGTGGTCTTTTCCTTGCCTCCGGACAAAGCCCCAGGCCCAGATGGCTTTACTGCTCTATTCTTTCAAGTATGCTGGGACTGGATTGGATGGGAATTATTGGATGTTATAGAAGAATCAAGGACCAGCAAGACCATGTTGAAAAACTTCAACACTACTAATATAGCCATTATTCCAAAAGTGCAAAATCCAAAGACATTTGCAGACTTTCGACCGATATCCTTATGCAATACTATCTATAAAATCATCACAAAGGCTATTTACTTAAGAATGCAGTACCTTATCCCTAAGATTGTCTCGCATCCACAAGGGGGCTTCATTCCAAGTAGAGAGACAATGGAAGGAGCTCTAGTGGCTCATGAAGTTCTTCATTCTATCCACAATAGTAAATCAGCACATTTCGTTATTAAATTGGACATGATGAAAGCATATGACAGAGTTACCTGGGATTTCCTCATTAAGGTCCTACAAAAATTTGGATTTTCAAGAAGTTGGTGTAAATGGGTAAAAGCTTGTGTTTCGGGTGCATCTTTTTTAGTTTTGATAAATGGTGTTCTGGTGGGTCATTTTTCATCTACACAAGGAGTTAGGCAGGGGGATCCTTTATCACCAATCTTATTCATTTTAATGGCAGAGACATTTAGTAGGATCATACTTTGGAAGAAAGCGGCAAGCAAGTGGTTGGGTGTGCAAATTGGTCAAACAAATATCTCAGTGACTCACTCACTCTTCACTGATGATACATTATTATTTGGTACATCAAACATCAGGGAGGCCAGGCAAATCAAAGAAACCTTGGACCTATATACTATAGCATCAAATCAGAGAGTTAATCCTCTCAAATCCAAGATATATTTGTTTAATACAAATCAAATTGTATCTAATAAAATAGTTAACCTCCTTGGATTTTCAGTGGATTCCCTTCCATCAATCTACCTTGGTATCCAATTTTTCACAGGGGCAAATAAAATCAGTTATTGGACACCAATCATCGAAAGGATTAAAGCCAGGGTGGTTGCATGGAAAGCAAGGTGGATGTCTCTCTCAGGTAGAATACTTTTAGTCAAAACAATTCTCTCAGCAATCCCCAATTATTACTTATCAATCCTCAAGGCTCCTATATCGGTCATTCAAAAAATTCAGAAACTGATTAGAGATTTTCTATGGACTGGGAACATGAACGGAGAAAAGAAAATCCCTTTAGTCTCAATAGAGAAATTGGCACAAGTTAAGCAGCTGGGTGGGGCAGGGATTCATGATCTACAAAAGTGGAACATAGCATTTGGGGGCAAATTAGTATGGCAAATGTATTCTAAGCCACATAATATTTGGTGCCAAATTATGCAAGCCAAGTACTTAGATGATTCTAACCTGGCTAGAATTATATCGGTATCTGACCCCCCTAAAGGGTCAGCCATTTGGGACTTCATGATCTCCTCCAGAGATTTAATATGCAAGTATATTACATGGGAAGTCAATAATGGTCAATCATTCAAGTTTTGGTGTGATTCATGGAGTGGGGTACCACCTTTGATTAGTAAAAATGACATTGAAATGGAGGATATTATCTCTGTAGCAGAAAATGTTTGGGGTATTCACTTAATTGGATAAGTATCTGCTTTATGCCTGCACTCAAGGAAAGTAATTTGGAAAGACCCCCAAGAACTACCTCTCTCACCACAACAGATTCAACTATTTCAGAAAATCTTGTCTCAAAGACTGATCTACTTATCAAACTTGGAGGATAATTTGATTTGGGCACCAGGGGCAGATGGGAATTTTAATATTAAGGATGGATATAAACTTATTCAGTAGAGAGACGCAACCAAGCAACCATCCCGTGTTTATTCCTTCTGTTGGAATAATCTAACATTACCAAAAGCAGGTTGCTTTTCTTGGCTAGCTTTGAATAATAGGGCATTAACAAGCGAGCGGCTTCAGAGACTTAATATAGCTCAGCCTTTTAATTGTCTACATTGTGATAATCATTAAGAAGACATAGACCACCTATTCTTAAAATGTGAATTTTCTCAAGAATGTTGGCATTTTGTCCTTAGAAAGTTACAATATCCAACTCCTCTTCCATGCAAGCTAAGGGACCTGTTTGACTCATGGCCACAACTATATTCATCCTCCCTTTTTTCAGCAATTTGGAAGTGCACTCCAGCAATAGTGGTCTAGGCAATTTGGTGGGAGAGAAATAAAAGAATCTTTCACAATTAATTTTCGACAATCCAAGTGGTCACAACTCAAATAGAAAGATTGATATCAGAACTAGTTAATGCTAGCCATAATAAGCTTAAACATAATCTAATTATGACATCATGGGACTCGTCTATATTGCGAGAGTGGAAACAAATACATGCTCCCTTTGGTTGGTGTTACCAACCAAAACCAAACAAAATGCTGGACAGAGAAGGGATTAAGTGGATGCCACCATCCAAAGGGTTTAGCAAGATTAACTTCGATGGCTCTTCAAGAGGGAACCCAGGTAAATCAAGGGTGGGAATTTGTATCCGGAATTTTCAAGGAATATTACTAGCAGTAAAATGTTGCCTGCTTCCTGATGGCACAAACAATATGGCTGAGGCCAAGGCATTACTAGAAGGCCTAATACTAGCAAAAAATGGAGGCTTCCGTTAGATTCAAATAGAGGGAGATTTAATAGTGATTATATCTGCATGTATAAGTAGAATATCCCACAATTGGAAACTATCATACATCCTTCAACAGATTTGGCTGTTACTGGATTCAATTCAAGAAGTTTAGATCTCTCACACGCTTAGAGAGGGTAATAGACTAGCAGACCATCTAGCAAACAAAGGTTGTGATGGGTATGAACTGGTGGCTATTAATGATGATTCATTTATTAATCACGATGCCAAGTGGAAGGAAATCTATAGTCGAGAAATAGTGTCATGTGCAGTTGATGCCTCAAATGTCTGAATGTGAAGTTTGTTCTCTAACAGATGCATATATATTTCCCCATCTGCAAGCTCATCGGCACACATGTGTTTATGGCTGTGAAGTCGCAAGCAATAAGGGATGCAATTCAACTAGTTGTTGGGGAAGAGAGCAATTTGTTGGAGGAAGATACACACATTACAATGCTAGATAACAGATCAGAGTAAACAGAGCATATATTAATGCCAAATTTTTTGATTTACAGACTGTGCCTAGAGATGCCTATGCCCAGAATATCATCTATATTTCTATATATGACTGTACTTCAAAACATTCCTTTTGTTTACAATATATACTTCATGTAAAATGATCTCGAAATGCTCTGGATTACATCCGAATGAGAGAAACGTCAGAGAAAAGGGAATATAAAATGTACCACATTTATTACAGTAGTTGGCGGATGAAAATGGGCTGGTCGCATGATCGCATGAAGAAAATAATGCTCATGCGATCATGCGACAAGAGCAATAGAAGGGACCCATGCACTTTGGAACATTTGCTCAGTTATCGCAAAAGAAAAAACAGCCTGGCCAAAAACTTTAGGCAGCGCATAATATTTGAGGTTGTCGCATGATCGCATAAACCAAACATGGGTTATGCGATCATGTGAAAAGGTGAAAGGAGAGGGCCCCACACAATACTATCGCAGGTTCGCATATAGAAAAGTAGTCGCACTTAATTCGGTGGTTGCGGCTCACAAAAACCTGGGCAAGTAAAGAGGTCGAAATGCTTTGGATCACATCTGAATGAGAGAAACGTCAGAGAAAAGGGAATATAAAATGTACTACATTTATTACAGTAGTTGGCAGATGAAAACAGGCTGGTCGCATGATCACATGATGAAAATAATGCTCATGTGATCATGCGACAAGAGAAATAGAGGGGACCCACGGACTTTGAAACATTTGCACAGTTATCACATAAGGAAAAGAGCCTGGCCAAAAACTTTAGGCAACGCATAATATTTGAGATTGTCGCATGATCGCATAAACCAAACAAGGGTTATGCGATCATGCGAAAAGGTGAAAGGAGAGGGCCCCACACAATACTATTGTAGGCTCGCATATAGAAAAGCAGTCGCATTTAATTCAGTGGTTGCGGCTCATAAAAAGCTGGGCAAGTAAAGAGGTCGCATGATCGCATGGGTGGGAATGAAGCCATGCGATCATGTGACAAGGCACGTGGCACAACTGATGGTAGGTGTGGAAGATGGATGGTAGCTGGGGTAGTTAATGCAGAGTGGCGGAAAGGAGTGTGGTCGCATGATTGCAAGTGAGGAGAGAGATGCCTTGCGATCATGCGATAAGGCATTGAGAAAGCCTGCGATAGAAAGAAGTACGGTGGACAGGGAAGATTAATAACTACCCTGCTGGCATCCACGTCCTTCAACATACTGGACTCTCATTCGTGGAGCATTTGTAATGTGATGAACTTATTCCGGTCAATGTCTCTAGTGTCTTCGTTGTTTTGCTCAAAATTTGTAATACTTATGTATTTATATATCCTCGGATATATGCATGTATATAACTATGATCCTGGGGTTTCTTACTGGTTCTTCCATGGGGGAGTTATTGAATCAGATTAATAATAAAATATGGTGGTTATACCACTTTTGCTTTAAAAAAAAAAAAACTTATATCAAATCATATTATTTAGTATTTTAAAATATAACTTATAATTATTTATTATAAATAATAGATATTATTATCACTAATTAATAAGTTAATTAATATAAAATATATAATGAAAAAGTTAAGTTTATTAATATTTAGATTATAAATATAATTTATGTTATATAATCTAAATATATAACATCTAATTATAATACATATAACAAATTTTATTATTCAATTTAATATACATTAGTTAATAAATAATCTATATCCAAAACCATGCATTTATATTATAACATACTTTTAAAAATAAATATGAATTATTTTAAGGGCATGGTAAATATTTGCCCCTATAATGTTGCCTCGAAAATTGTAATAGAGGTAGTGCTTCCACAAAATCCGTGTATATAAGAGCCTAAATTTTTAAGCCAATAGAAGAGCTCAAAATTAATTTTGTTGAATTATAAACATAAAAAATGTGCATGTATACTATACAAATTATTAATTTTGTAACAAATCTGATAAAAATAATAATTTTAATTGGTAGAAATGTGATTTTTTAATCACTAGTTAATGGAAGAAATCTAAAAACAGATGCAATAGTACTTGCCAGTGAACCTAGCATTTTTTAAAACACTTCTACTAATTCAAATATTACTGACTTTGAAGATATTTTCATTACATCTTTAAGCTCCTCCATTGATAAGGAGGAGATATTAGGATTCAACTGTAACATTATGAAACCAAAGACATTTTATTCTTTTGGTTTATGGTTATAAAACTAATTTGACTCTTTTAGACCAATTAAATTAGTAGAAGTATTTTTAAAAATGCTAGGTTAGTTAATTCTCTCCCCCTCCCCACCACTTATTAGTACAATTTCTCTCCTTATTAGTACTTGCCAATAGGCTAGAAAGTACTGTTGCATCACTTTTTGGATTTCTTCCATTAACTAGTGATTTAGGAATAAAGAGTATGAATAGATTTTTATTTATTATTTTTTAATTATTGAATATTTAAAAATAATATTCAATAAAATTAAAAAATATTATTAAACTATAATTATAATAATTTACGAAAAGTCTAATGTGTAATTTGTATCATATTATATTAAAATAATATTGACTATTTTTGTTATATTATAAAATATTGAATATTTTTTGAATTTATTTTAATATATATTATATAAATTTAGATTTAATAGAATAACATTATAATATTGCGAATATATATTTGATGATAAATCAAGAAATCGATTGAAGAGCACTCTACTAATTTTCGCAAGGTCTTTTTCACATCTTTTTTTGTAGTCTGTTGTGGTCTTCGTCCGGCATTGTGGCATCGCCAGAAGGGAATGATGACACCGACAGTGGACAACTGGGTGTCCTCGCGCGTGCAAGCGAAATAGGTGGTATTTCTCCCATTCAACCAAACCTTCAATTTGCATTTTCGGCAGGGGCAACAATTAATGGCTCAGCGTCCTCCGTATCCACTTCAACTACTTCAAAACCTCGATCTCACATCATTTCTGATGGAATTAATCTTCCTGCTAACCCTACCGCCTTCAAGCCTAAAACCTTCTCGAAGGCGGTCGCTCAGTCCATTGGTATTGTTGACGCCAAAGCTAGGTTTGTTGTCACCGGTCTCGAGCAAGATGAGGCCGCCCCAACTGGTAAGACCTCCTTGGCTTCCTCAGTTTCATTTTCCTTAAATCCCAATTCAGAAATGATTGCTGAAATTGTTAAAGAAAAGAATAGGTTGAAAGACACTACCATCTTCTTTGTTGTTGTGGAAATAGATAAATGTCCTCCTCGAAAATTCTTGGATGACTGGTTCCATAATTTTTGGAACATTAAGTTAGGTTTTCACATCTCTTTCTGCAGACAAATTCAAAAAGGGTTATTTGTCATATTTTTTTGCTAATCATGAAGCACAAAAAGAGGTTTTAAAAAAATAGTACTGGGTGGTTGGGTCGACCTCTTTTCGGGTGTTGGCTTGGACGCCTGAAGCCATCCATGAAGAAGTGTTGGCTTTATCCGCTCCCAGATGGATTCTTGTTTAAAATGTCCCTCCCTTTCTGTGGCATTTTTTACCCCAATTATTAGAGCCTCTGGGTAAAACTATCATAATGGACGACACTGTTAGGCTCGTCCCATATATGGACGCTAGGGTTCTTATATCTCTCCTCCCTGGTAAAGAATTGCCGTCTGAAATCAATGTCAATGTTTTGAATGAAAGCTTTGTTTGCCCTATCAAAATTTTAGGTGGCCTAAACACGTGTTTTCTATGTAGGAAAGAGGGTCATATCAGGAAAGATTGCCCCATTATTAAGAAATCCCAAGCTAAACCAACCAGTAACCCTAACCTGCTAGCTAACCCCTTGGTTGTCTCTTCATTTGTTGATAAACCTTCTAAGACTTTACCTGAACCGTCTATTGCTTTCCGCAATACGCCGTCGGCCAACATTCTGTTCCTGCCTCCTCCCTCGTTGGTTGCTGATCAAGATAGTGATGATGGTTTTACCTTGGTTAGGGACAAAAAGAAATGAAAGGGGAATAATGTTGTAAACCTAAGCCAAAATCTAAAAACCCTAGTGTTTCTTCTGTCCCTCCTCCTCCCATTTTTGGATCACAGATTACTGCTATTACTAATGGCTCTTCCCTTATTGTTAACCCTAGCATTATTTATGTCCCTCCTCTTCCCATTTTTGTGTCACAAAATGTCAACATTATTGATGGCTCTTCCCCTATTGTTAACTCCATTAAGCCAGTTGTGGTTACTCAAAAGCTTCCACCTGAGGTGTTTCAAGAAATTGAGGACGATTATTGTTTAGAGGTTATTCCTGCTATGGGTGCTTCTGAGAATGTAGATATGGAGTCCTTAGATTTTGATGAGGATCCTAAACCTGAGGACCCCACTTTTAAGAGGCATGGGAGGCCTCCTGGTTCCAAAAACAAACCTGTGAATAAGAAGAATGGTGAGATTTCCAGTAGCCTCACTATCTCTGCAAATAATGTGTGCAGTACTCCTATTTTTGGTTCTCAATGAATTGTTTATCTTGGAATATTGGGGGACTTGAGTCTCCTGACAGAAAATTTGTGGTTAAACGTGTGTTAAATTCTTTTAATTCTATTGATATTTTTATGATGCAAGAAATAAAATCTATTGGTTGCACTCTCGAAACCAATCTTAATTATATTTGGAATGATGCTATTAAGTTTTTCTCTAACCATAGCAGAGGTAAGGGAGGTATTGATGTTCTTGTTAACCCTAAATGGGGACCTCTCATTACTAATCATGGTGTTTCTCCCTGTTAAAGGGTTGTTTGGTTTACTATGAACATTAATAATACCCACATGGGATTCTATTCTATTTATGCTCCTAATGATCCTAAAGAGAGAATCGCTCTATGGGATTGGCTTATCACCCTTCCTGATATTCCTTGGTTTTTTGGAGGAGATTTTAACATGGTAGAGTCTCAAACTGATAAAGTTGGAGGCAATCCCTTTAGATGGAAAGACAGTGAAAATATGCACTGGTCTAAATTTATATCTTCTAAGAATCTTTTTGATCCTCTTGCCAACAATAAAGATTACAATCCTAGAATTTGGCACACTTGGTGCAATTTCCAGCAAGGCTTTGATAGGATTTATTCCAAGCTTGATCATTTTTATGGTAATAAAGACTACTTCTCATTTCTCCCTAATCAAAATGGTAATGTTGTTTTGGTTACTGCTACCACTTTATCTGATCATCATCCCATTTTCACTCGTATTAGCTTCCATTCTATTCCTAGTAAACAAAGGCATGCTTGGAATAAGTTCATTTTGAACGCCAAGCTTCTTCAGGATGAGGATGGGTTGTGTGCTATTCAAATTATCAGAAATTTTAATCATATTAATCTCAAGGACTCATCCCCGATTAATATATGGAAGGCTAACCTTATGTCTTGGAAATCTTTCCTTCAGACTATAGGTCAGAAGTTTGCCAAAGACTTTAGGTTCACTGAAAAATGCTTAAATTATGATCTTCAGCAAGCTGAGCTTGAGGTTCAGTCTGACTCTTCTAACCCAGAGCTTTTGAGTAGGGTCCTTGCTGCTAAGGATGCTCTGAGTAGGCATCAGCATGTTAAAATTCAAGGAGCTAAAGTTCATTCTAGAGCTAATTGGCTCCAGCATGGGGATAGAGGATCTAAATTCTTTTTTAATATTCTTAAACAAAAGCAAATTAAAGAGTCCATAGATAGATTGGTTATTAACAATCAGGAGATTTTTTATCCTGTGTGTACTACCTTGGCTTTTGCTGATTATTATAGTAACCTATTTTCTTCTAAAGATACTAAGGAAGCTGAAGCTGTTAGAATGCAATGCAAGGCTCTTATTCCTAATAAATTGGATTCGGCTGATTCTCTTTCCCTTTCTAAGCCGATTTCTATTGATGAGATTATTGGGGCTATAAAGTCACTTAAGGACGATAAGGCCCCTGGGCCTGATGGCTTTTTTGTCGAGTTCTACAAAGCTAATATTAGTTGGATTAGTAAAGACCTTTTGGATATGTATAATGAAGCCATGAGGATTGGTACTCTCAGTTCTGAGATTAATAGGGGTATTATTAAGCTTCTTCCTAAGGATGGAGATAAGACTCTTATTAGGAATTGGAGGCCTATTACCCTCCTTAATGTGTCCTATAAAATTTTGGCCAAAATTCTTGCTATTAGATTGGTGCACATTCTCCCTAAAATTGTTAGTGCTACTCAAACGGGCTTCATTCAAGGCAAGTATATATTAGAGAATCTTATTACTACCTGGGAAGCCATGGATTGGGCTAAATGCTCTCATCAAAATGGGGCTCTTCTACTTCTTGACTTCGAAAAAGCTTACGATAGGGTCGAGTGGAATTTTATCATTATGATGCTCCAATCTTTTGACTTTCCTCCCTATTTCTGCAATGTTGTTCAAATTCTCCTTAGAGATGCTTTTGTGCAAGTTGAAGTTAATGGTTCTCTTTCTGAACCTTTCCCCCTTGGGTGTTCCATCAGGCAAGGATGCCCATTGGCTCCTGCTCTTTTTGTCATTTCTGCTGAAGCTTTGTATTATATCCTTAGGGATAGCACTCTATCCCCTGAAGTTAGAGGGGTTTACCTTCCTAACAATGACTAGCTTATAAATAGCCAATTTGCTGATGATACTACTCTTTTCTTTGAGATCTCTGATAGCAATTTCTTGAATCTACAAACTAAGCTGAACATATTTTGCACCATTTCTGGTGCTCGTATTTCTCAAGCTAAGTCTATTTGTTTGGGGTGGAATGATCAACCTTTGGATTGGTTATCTCAATATAATTATCAATGGGGAGGTCCTAATAAAATTGTTAGGTATCTCAATATACCCTACTCAGTTGATCCTTCTCTTAAGGACATGTGGGATTGGGTTAAGGCTAAGATTATGAATAAACTCAATAAATGGCATAACAGATCTTTGTCTCTTGCTGGGAGAATTCAAGTTTGCCAAAAGATGTTATCTTCGTATAATATTTATTATTCTTCAGCATGGATGTTTAGTAATTATCAAATTCTTGAAATCCAAAAGGCTATTAGAATGTTTCTCTGGTCTGATGGCAAAGGTAATAGGAAATTCATAGTGTTAATTGGAAATGGTGTCATACGGATAAGACCCTGGGAGGGCTAGGGCTTAAAGATCTTAAGCTTCAAGGCATTGCTCTTGCTGCCAAGTGGATTTTTCACTCTTTGGAGGGTGACAGTCCCTGGAAAGTGCTTATTAGACATAATATTGAGAGAGGTTTTCCCAAGAAATCTTGTTCTTGGAAGAACCTCCCTCTCAGAGACCTTATTGTTGGTAATTTTTCGGTGGTTGTTTAAGGTTCTGTCATCTTCAAATCCATTTGGCGTGCTTGGGAGCATGTCCGGGTTTTTATTACCAATAAGGAGTTCTATAATGATAATTATCTCCATGGTGAAAGGTCCATTTGGTGGAACTTGAGCATAAATGATAAGCCTCTAGCCCTCTACCAAGGTTGCTCTGCTAAGTCTTGGGCTAGATCTAGTATCACTCAATTTGTTGATATTTTTGAGCATGATAAGCTTATTCCTTGGGATGAGCTTAAATGCAAATTTAATTTACCTGATACTCAAAAGAAGACTTATAATTTGATTTTATATGCTTCTAAAGATATCCCTGCCACTTGCCAGGTGGACTCTCACAGACACCTGAAGTGCAAGTGGCCGGATGGTATAGTTTTAGACAAGCTAAAAGCTAAGAATATTTATAGAATTATTGATCATAATGAAGATATCCTTATGCACATTAACAATGTTTGGTATTGTTCTTTTGATGGTAAAACTTGGAATAAGCTGCTAAATTATATTTGGAAAAGCCCTATTGAGCCCAAGATTCAATGTTTTAAGTGGTTGGTTTTGCTTGACAGACTTCCGATTAAAAGAGATAATCAGTCTTCTGATATTTTTAATATTTGCAATTTTCCTGATACAGGTAGACACATTTTATTTGATTATCTTTTTGCTAAAGAAATATGGAGACTTTTTGGCATTATTTATCCTATTAATGTCAATATTCTTTAGATTGTTACTGGTTACATTAATGGTATTAGTAAAGATGCTAATGTTTTTTGGAATATTCTTTCCTCTAACATTCTTTGGCAGATCTAGAAATGCAGGAATGAGGAAAAATATCAAGGTAAGCCAAGAGATCTTACTGAGTGTTTTCGTAAACTCACATTTTTCAAAATTTTCTTGCAGATTCAAACCACCATGATAATGGACAAGGAAAAGCTGAGAAATTTTCTCAAAGATGGTCAAGCCACCTTCATTTTGTATGAGCTCAAGTATGGTTACCAATGGTGTAGGACTCTGGATGATTTGAGAATATTTGAAAGCACTTGTTGGAGACTTAACCAGGTGATAAAGCGGAACCAGATTTCCAGGAAGGAGGAGACCTTTATGCTAGCCCAGATCCAAGAGAGGAAGAATATAGTTTGGATGGAAGGCCCACAAGGTTGGACTACGTGGGTGGATACGTTCCCTGATGTTCTTCACTAGTTTTTATGTCACATCTTGTATTGTTCATATGATGTACATGGTCCATTATACTTGTACAGTCATTATTTTGGTTTTGGTGTGAGGCTTTGCCTCGGTCTTGATACTCGGTGAACAATTTTGTCTTTTTTTTGGTACTCCTTATAGCTAATAGAAAAAACATTATAATATTGCTGAAAAATAGTTATTTGACATAAATATTTAATATTAAAATTAATTATAAGTAGAACTATTTTATAATTTAAATTAATTACAATTTATATTTTTTAGTTATTTATAAAATTAAAAAATATTATTAAACTATAATTATAATAATTTTATAATTATTTATAATTAAATAATTAATTTAAATATAAATTAAAATTAGTTATAAATTATTATAATTAAAAGTTCACTTTACATATAAATCAAAATCAAAATTAAATTTATTTATAAAACTAAAGGCAAGTACTTGACCACTACGTGGCACTTGTTACAATTGCTCTTTTTACTTCTTAATTTTTTATAATCAATTTTAATTTAAAATACTAAAATTTCAATATTTTAATATTAGAGAAAAATAATATTTAAAGATTAAATTGGGTTATATTATTATATTAGGTTTATAATTTAATTTTGATATTTTATATATTATCTATTGAAATTTACATTTTATGATTTTAGAATGTATTCAAAATTCAAAAATTAAAATACATGTCTTACAATTTCAAAATATATCTGAATTCAATAAAAATGAACAAATAGATCTTTTTAGAAACATAACTAGATCCAACTCTTATTGTCTACCTTTCTCTCATTAGTTATCAATGTTTTTAACTTTGAGGTGATATTTTCTAGCTTTTGTCATAGGTTACATAATAACTTATAAATTCCCAAAAACTTTTATCAAAAATTAACTCAACTTTCAAATAAAGGTACCTTCAACTAAAAGTATTTTAATCAATCCACAATGAGCCTTAGTAAGTTTTTTTACGATTGTGAATTAAATTATTGATGTCTAGTAAGTGAGAGTTATATTGTGGGCTCACCTACTTTGAGATCTTTCTATTTACTCAATCAAACATTTTTCATTTCTTAATTAGAAAATGCACTCTTATTAGTACTTTAGGCTAAATACTATTGTATCAGTTTTTTATTTTTTAGTGTTAACTAGTGATTAAATTAAACCATTTCTACCAATTAGAATTTATTATATTTTGTATGTTTTCATAAATTTAAATTTTATAAAGTTTAGGAATGTGAAATTGATCTCCACCTTTTTAGGCATATTGCATTATTTTAGGCACTACTATGAGGAAAATTTGTGTGTTATTTTAATGATATTTTTATTATGTTTATTATCATAAAATAAATTATATTTAATTTTTATATAATATAAATATTAAATATATTAATAATGTAAATAAAAAATTTATACATTATCAAATATTATGTTTTAGTAGTTTTAGTTTACTAAATAATTTTAACTAACATAAAAATTAAATAAAATTAATTATAATTTATAAACTATATTATTAAAATAATTAAAATTAGAAATAATATTACTTATCACTACATCTAAAATTATATAAACTAAAATAATTATTATGATATAGTTTTATAATTAATTAAAATATATTTAATCATTATAATACATTTATTAGTACTTGTCGATAGGCTAAGCAAGTACTATTGCATCACTTTTTGAATTTCTTCCATTAACTAGTGATTAAAACCAATTCTTTGCACTAATTATAATTTAGTATTTTCTTATTTTGTTAAAAATAACACATATTCTATAGTCTAAATATAATTTTTTTAAATTTAACCACTTTTTTAGGAATAAAGAGTATAAATAAATTTTCATTTATTATTTTTCAAGTATTAAATATTTTAAAGTTTTTAAAAATTTTAATTGATTTTGTTTATATTTTTTTCACAATTTTTTTACCAAAAGTCTAATGTGTAATTTGTATCATATTATATTAAAATAATATTGACTATTTTTGTTATATTATAAAATATTGAATTTTTTTGAATTTATTTTAATATATATTATATAAATTTAGATTTAATAGAATAACATTATAATATTGCTCAAAAATAGTTATTTGGCCTAAATAATTAATATTAAAATTAATTATAAGTAGAACTATTTTACAATTTAAATTAATTATAATTTATATTTTATAATTATTTATAAAATTAAAAAATATTATTAGAACTATAATTATAATAATTTTATAATTAAATAATTACTTTACATATAAATTAAAATTAAACTTAGTTATAAATTATTATAATTAAAAATTCGCTTTACATATAAATCAAAATTAAAATTAAATTTATTTATAAAACTAAAGGCAAGTACTTGGCCACTAAGTGGCACTTGTTGTTCTTATTGCCCTCTTAGTTATTTCACCTAGTGAGATATATTCATGTGATTTATTTTATCATAGAATTATATTTTAATTAGACTAGTTTATTGGGACAATTAATATTATTATAGATAAATATAATATAATATTTTATTTTATAATATTAATATATTATTTCATAATTATTTCTACTTTTTAAATATTTCAATAGCAACTTTTAAAATATTTTTTTCTATTGCATATCATTGGATCAAAAATGAGATTTACATCAGAGTATCGAGAGTTTTACAGCCATCATAATACGAAAGTTTAACATACGAGAGTTCTAATCAAAATGACATGTTCTAACATAATACTACATAACCAAAACTATAATAACTAGAAGATCAAGTAGAAGCATTTTCATGCTCTGCATCAGACTCATTGGAATCTGAGGAAACCGAGTTGTATTCTATGATTTCATAGGCTCTGAGTGGAGGAGGAGTCTCTGAGCTAGCCACCCTTCCTGTTGCAGGGACATCTTGGTATTTCTTCTTAGTTTGATCGATGAGCTCAGCAAGTTTCTCATCAAATATAGTCTCGGGTTTCATGGATGTGTATCCATGAGAAATCTCTTTCTTCTCAATGGTGGTTGTGCCTTCTCTCAGGATCTGAAGAAACTTTCTCTCTTTCAACTTGATGACAGCTGTAACCTACAGTGAAACATCATGATAAATGAGTCTCCTTAGAGACTCAGTAAGATTCCTATTCTTTCCAGCCAAAACATCATTATTACGAGCCTTCCATATAGTCCACAGAATAAAAGAAGAAAGAATAGACCAAAAGACATTGCAAGATTTACTGGTGTTGATGCTTCCAGAGATAATATTCCAATTACCAAAGTGACTATTGTATGAGAGACCAAATAGATTCCAGACTTCAACAGCAAAGAGACACTCAAAGAAAACATGGAAGACTAATTCAGGAAGCTTGCACACACTACAAAGATTCGGATCCCCCCCCCCTAGTTTCTTAAAAGGAAGTTTATGTAGAAGGAGTCTCTAGAGGAAGAAAGAAATCTTGGGTTCAATGGGTTTGGTCCATAGTGAGCTGAAATGCTTATTCCAGTCAGAGGCAGGGAGTTCAAGGTGCCATTTTGAGTTAGCATGGAGGGCAATGTTTGTGGATTGGGTGAGAAGGCAGTAGATGTACCTGGACTTGATAAGAGGTAGCAAGGATTTATTTGGCCATTTCAGATGAAACGTACAACTATCAGGATTGCAGCATTTGGATACCAGCCCCAAGGAGTTCAGGGCTAAAGAAAGAATACCATAAGTTTTGTTCTGAGAATTGGGAATGTTGAAGGATGCAGCTAGCTCTTCCCAAGGGATTAAGTTACCCTCTTTCAAAACATCAAAAAAGCTGACAATACCTTTCTCTGCCCATTTCCTAGAAGAGCATCCTTGGAGCAAAGAAAGTGGCTTATTTTTATGTCTCAGGTTCCACCATAGAGATTTATGACTGCACACAACTCCTTAACTTTCAAGCGGTCCATCATTGCTAAGAAATCCCTTCACATACCTCCAGCATTTCCATAAATCTTTAAACACATTTGACCCTTGGACTTGAATGTTGCAGTCAAGTGTCAACAGGTCAGAGAATTCAATGTTAGTCCAAGCCTTAGACTTACTCAGTCTAGCTCTAGCCATGTTATTCTTGATTAGTATTTTCCAAGGTTCATCTCCTGAGGAGGCTTTGGCAATCCATTTTGAGGACAGAGCTATACCTTAGGTTCTGAGGTCTTTCAAACCCAGACCACCCCATGCTTTATCTTTGGTGCACCACTCCTAGGAAACTGCATGGTGCTTTTTGTTTCCTCTTCCATCTGTCCATAGGAAATTCCTTATAATCTTATAGATGAAACTAAACTGACTCAAATTGAACAACCAAGCTGAGGAATAGTAAACAGGGTAAGATGAAAGGATCTTCTGACAAACTTGCACCCTCCCCGGGAATGAGAGAAGGTTGGTGTCCCATTTGCTTAATTTCGTGGTGATTTTTTCCTTAATCTAGCACCACATATCATTAAGGTTAGGATCCACAAAAAATGGAATCCC
The DNA here is from genome assembly GCA_027943335.1 of Chamaecyparis obtusa. NCBI lineage: Eukaryota > Viridiplantae > Streptophyta > Pinopsida > Cupressales > Cupressaceae > Chamaecyparis > Chamaecyparis obtusa. Next base: position 911,277 of record BSBK01005809.1, read on the forward strand.
CAAGTACCTGACCACATGATTAGGGCCTCCTCATTCAATCCCAAATTTGTTCCACCAACATGGGGGGGAATGAGTCCATCCTAGCATAATGGATTTGGTTACAGAAATCTTACTACCTGAGGCCAGACAAAAGAGGTCAAGTTTGACCATAAGGACAACCATATTATCCTCCTCCAAAATCATAAGAATGGCTATGTCATCAGCAAACTGTATGTTAGAGACTTCAAAACCATTAGGTATCTGAATCCCCCTCAACCTAGGTGATAGAGTATCATCTCTTAGCAGGTAATGGAGGGAGTCTGTAGTAAGGACAAAGAGGGAGGGGGTGAGAGGGAACCCTTGTCTGATGGATCTGGAAAGTTCAAAATATTCTGACCTTACTCCATTCACTTCAACTGCTACTCTAGCTCCAAATAGCAAGGTGGAGACCAGTTTACAAAAGTAAGGGGGGAAACCCAGTCTATCCACCATGGCCAAAATAAAACTCCACTCAATGCGGTCATATGCTTTCTCATAGTCAATGAGCAACATGGCACTCTGCTGACTTGGATGTTTAGACCAATCCAATGCCTCCCAGCAAGTTACTAGATTTTCCAAGATGTATCTACCCTTGACAAAACCTGTTTGGGTATGGTTAACTACTGCAGGGAGGATTTTGGCAATTCTAAGGGAAACAGTTTTAGCCAAAATCTTGTACCCCACATTGAGCAGGGTGATAGGCCTCTAGTTCTTCATCAGTAATTTGTCACCATATTTTGGGATCAATTTAATGAGGCCAACATTTAAGGTTGGTCCAAGGGTACCAACAGCTACGGCCTCCTTATAGACTTTATGAAGGTTGGAGCAGATCCAATCAATATTTTTTTTATAGAACTCAACTGTGAGCCCATCAGGACCAGGGGCCTTATCATTGGCCATACTCAGAATGGACTCTTTGATCTCTTCTCTAGAGATCTCCTTCTCCAACAAGATTGCATCTACCTCTGAGACCTTCTTAGGGATCAAGTTGATAATCTTATGTCTGGCAATAACCCTAGTTTCATCATCTTTCGAGGTAAAAAGGTTCTTGTAGAAGGCAGAAAAATTATTCATAATTTTTTCTTGAGAAGTGATGGAGACTCCTTGATCCCTAATGCAGGTGATCTTGTTCCTAGCTTCCCTCTTCTTAAGGGTTTGGAAGAAAAACTTGGAGCCTTTATCACCTAGATTGAGCCAATTGATTCTGGCTCTAATCTTTGCACCCTTAGTCTTGACGAGTTGGAGGTTCCTGAGAGAGTCTCTATAATGAATAACCTTATCCAACAAGGTAGAGGAAGAGGGGTCCATCTAAATCTGAATTTCTACTTCCTGGAGTTCTTCCACTAATCTGAATTCCTCCCTTCTAGCATCCTTGGCCTTCTTCCTCCCAACACACTTCAGCATGCTCTACCAAGAATCTGAGACTTGATTCCATCTCTCCACCTCAGAACTATGATGGACTACCTCCTCATTATACCAAGCAATAATTTTAATGGCTACTTGAACATCACTGTCCTGGAGGAGGGAGGAGTTGAGAGAGAATCCAGCCTTCTTACACTAAGAGGTTTCATGACTAGAAATCATTTGGATGGAGGAGAAAATGGGGTGGTGATCAAAGAGGGTGAAAGGGGTCACCTTGACACAATTTCCATCTAGGGGGGGACAGCTAAAGAACTGGCTATTCACATAGATCATGTCCAGTCTAGAGTAGATTCTTCTTTCCCCCCTTTGAAAGTTGGACCAGGTAAACCATACTCCCTTAGAATCTCTCCTCTTCCCAGCCAGAGGGTCAAAGAGGTTGAGTTTAGAAATCATCCTATTCCAAAAGATCAATTCATTACCTTTCCACTCAAATCTTAGGCCTCCCTCTTTGTCTTGGGGTCTCTCCACCATATTAAAGTCTCCAGCTAGGATCCAAGGAATGTTGTCTAATTCTGAGATCCACTTCCACATTTCAATCCTAGAGTGGTGATCATTAGGAGCATAAACTAAACACACCCCAAAGAGAACATCATCCATCTTAAAGGTGACCCAAACTACTGTGCTACAGGGAGAGTAGCCCCATTCATGGATAGAGTCTATCCATCTTAGGCCTACAAGAATGGATGTTCCTCCCCTACCCCTCTGGTGTTTGGTAGAGAAGGAGGAGGCATCCTTCTAGATACACCTGAGGGAAACATCTAGAGTGAAACCAATCTCTTTGACTTCTTGGAGCAGAAGAACATCAATCTCTTGAAACATACAGAGGAATCTTTTCACAACATATTTCCTATCAGAGGATTCCAATCCCCTGACATTCCATGAAGCATAGTTGATCATCATAAATCATACTATGGTTCAAAATCCATGGGAGTCCAAAAACCTTTAAAACACTTTGGGATGTCACTTTTTTTTATTCTTAAAGGGTTTAGGGTTGCCACTCAGAAGGGGGGGCCTACCTCTCTTCTTCTAGCCACTAATCCCTTCTGAGGGCTCTGAATGAACCTTATCCACATTCTTACTACTCTTCTAATTTTTCTTCTTAGCACTAGCAGAGAATGTGAAAATTTTATCCCTACTAAGCTTACCTTCCTCAAGGTCAGCATCATGTTGCTGCTTCTCCTAATGCCCTTCTAGCTCACTTGGCAAGGTGGACACCCCAGCAACATCCATCTTCTTAGGCTCAACAATCCGTTTATCCGGTGGGTGAGGGAGGGGGGAGATGCTAGGATAACCATAATAGAGAAGCCATTGATTTCATCTGGCAAGGTTAAAGGAGGGATAGACTCATCTTGTCCAATGGTGCCAGGATGGTTGATTGGTCCTGATTCTGAGGAGACCTCAACAGGCACCGATAATTTAGATGGGCTTCCCACCTTGTCAATTGAAACATCAAGGGTGATAGGAACTTCAAAAAAAGAATCCTAATCTTGAGGGAGGATAGAGTACACTTTCCACTTAGGTTTAGGGGCAGAGGGAAACCTAGATGCTTTAAGGTGGATTCGCTCCAAAGTCATCTCCTGTGCATTTAGAGTTCTATGTTTTGGCCTGGGAGGGGTAGGGTTGGGCTCCAAGCCAAAATCAAGACCAGAGGGATTAGCAAGCTCCTGTAGTTTTTTGGGGGAAAGGGAAGGTTGGGACAGGGGAGGGTGGTGCTCTTTAAAATGGCTTTTGAGATGGTCAAGGGTGTCCAAGATACAAGTCGAGTCTTTTATCTAGGCAGTAGAGGATGAATTGGGCTCTAGCAGGGAAGCTACCAAAGGAGTAGGTGAGGAGGGATAGGGAGGAGGACAAGAAGGAGGAGTGATGGTATCAGAGGAGTCCAACAGCTAAGGAGCGAGGGGAACAGAAGCCACTGTAATGGTGGGAGCACTGGGAGGGTTATGCTTAATAAGAATCGAGCAATCCTGCTTCCTGTGGCCTTCCTTCCTGCAAAGGTAATAGCTAATAAGACCATCGAGGAAGGTAACTAGGTAGACAATGGGTTTACCACCAAGGTCAAAGTGAAGAGCTTCTGGGAAATCAATGCCAGGTTTGAGAGAGATGAGCACTCTAACATCTATGTGCAGAATTAAAACGTTAGACCTATCAACCCTAAGAACGTGACCCACAGGCTCGAGCGCCTATGGAATGAGGTTAAGTAGGAACGGAGGGAGATTTTTAATAAATACCCACCTAGGGCTCAAAAGATCAAGCACTTCACTATGCGAGGTGTCAAGGGACCAGGGAATGGCCCTAAATTCATATTGGCTGACTCTCCAAAATTGTATGTCGACTACGGCTCTTTGGGATTTCGTATCAGCAAAAAATAATAAAAACAAACCCTTTTGCAACATGTGACAGTAAGTAAAATGATAACCTATTTTTTGACTCCATATTTTATGCAACTAGTCATTCAAGAAATTTCTCGATGGAACCTTGGAAGCATCAACAGCAGCAAGAAAAATCGCACTATCTCTAAGCCTACTCTTTTCCTAAGCAATAGCAATATCCATCTACAGATTAGGCTTAATAATGAGCTTTGGAGCGGAAGGAATCTTACCTCCATCTCCAGTGTTCCCTTCTGAGATTTGGGTTGTGGTGGAAATGAAGCGGGCACCTTCTGGAAGGGCTCTCTCATTCTCAACCACTTGCTTGAATGACTTTGGCTTTTTGGGCCGCTTTCTCCTCCATCTCAAGCGTTGCCAGCAGCGGGTGCAGAACTAGGAGCTTGTCTTGCTTTGTCTAGGGCATCCTTAGGGACGTCGTTACCATGAAGTTCTTCAACTGAGAGGGAAATAATAGCAGCCGAAATAGGGTCTGAATAGGTTTTATTAAGTGAACCCTTTGCAGGATCACCTTTGGCGGGGCATTGAATGCTACTGGGTTGTTGACCACCTTCGTACCCTGGGGAAGTGGAAGCCATAAATGGCGTCCCAACTTGTCTCACAAGGGCAAAGAGGGAGGCATGGGAAATCAATTTTGGCTCTCAAGTTGCAAAGCGGCCATCTTCCTTCATTCGTATTGACATATTGTTATATTTTTCGTACTTATGAATCCAACTTTTAAAATATTTTATTTTTAGTATGAATATAAAATTAAATTTTTAACATTTTTAATAATATTTTCTTAAATATAAATTTTTAAAAAAATCTATATATAATTTTAATTTAGGTTTTCTTAAAAATAAAATATGATTGTAAACAAGATTATGTTGAATAATTTTTTATAGGAGTTTAGAAACTTAGTAAATTTAAAGATTGTCTTGATATTTACAATAGAAAATTTAAAGATTGTCTTGATAATGTTGTTTATAGAAATAAAATCTTGATTTATTAATATCAAAAACTTAGTAAATTTAAGATACGTTCTTAATTTATCATTATTTTATAAATTTACATAATTTTTCTATATTTCTTGACAATTAATAAAATTTTTAATTCTTATAAAAAATTTATATAACAAATAAGGGTGACAATCAAATTCTAGACATTTTTTTAATGAAATATTTATTTTGTGAACTGAAACAGGCTCATCGATCATGGCGCAGTCATGTGCAAATTGTAAGGGTTGCGATCCAGGTTTTGTGGTGGGTGATTGTAAGCTATGTGGTCCTAGAAGAGCATGTTGCCCACAGGATGAGGGCACGGTTCTATGTTGTGAGAGTTGCACACCACCTTAATTATTAGCATTCTCTAGCTTTAATAAATAAATGAAGGAGTGAGAATATTATGTAATGGCTCTTATTTCTCAATAAATAAATAGTAGATGCTATTTATTATTGTTATATTTTAAAGATGATTGGAAACCATTTCATTGGATGTCAGCTCATGTTGAGAAAGATTTTGAATTTCTCTATTTGTTCATAAATGATGATTTTAGAGAAGATAAATTCCTAAGGATACTTATTCTTGTAATAGTAGATCTAATACTAGTTTAAATTATAATTCTATACACCATTTTGTTTGTTTTGCATAAAACATATTAAAGGTTTTTTTTTAATGTTTAGTTATAGAGATAAAGGTTATGGCTTACAAGAACATGATGTTTTAGAATCTATTGAATCATATCAAAAATATATGACAAAATATTTGGGATATATTCATAATATGGATAAGAATGTCAATAGCATATAAAATATAAAAAATTAGTTAATATTTATAATTATTCATGACACAAATTCTTTGTTACCATTGGTGTATTGTTGCACCTTTGTAGATCTATATTGACCTATATTTTATATTTTTTATTGTAGATTATTTGTTCAAATTTATTGAAAATTTTTTTAGAAATAATCATTCATGTGAATCTAAATTTTATGAGAAGAAATAATCTTCTTAGTTCATTTATTGTATTTAGCTTATATTCACAAAGATGAAGTATCAAGACTTTCTAAAGATCACCCATCCTAATACTAGTCCAACTCAAGCATGCATAATTATTGACTTATATTTCCTGATCAAATCAAATACTAATATAAAATGCTACTCATATGTATGTATGTGTGTATGTACCATCCTAAAATTGCATCATTATGTGATTTTTATTTATCTAAACCCTTTTTTTTAGGTCAGCAAATTTTATTATTATTATTATTATTAATGAACTATGAGTTTCACAATACATAAAGTTCAAAGTCCACAAATAGAGAAAACACCACCTATCCACTACATCCTACTACCCCTTCCTATATTCAACAATACATAAATAAACATACTTCTAGTATTGAAAGGAAAACTTCACATGTCTCTACCATTACCATCTACCAACAAAGTATACATAAAAAGGTGTTATCCATCAATGTGCAAAATGTAGAGGTCTTAGCCATTATCCATAGAGATATACATTTGAAGAAAAAATATAAAGACTCAATGCAAAAGAACAAATTCAGCAGAAAAAAGGAGCTTATCCACCTAGTACATTGCATGCTTACTTCACCACTCTTATACAAGAATATAAAAAATATCATGAAAAGATAAAACAAACAAAATTTTCACACTCATTGATCAAAACCTCAACCTTTCCTCAAGGGTTTCCTTCATCTTGGCCTCATCTTGCATGGTCCCTCCCCCAAACTCCCTTTTCACACCCTCAACGACCATTAGCCAAACCAAGAGAACCACCATCATGCCCTCATCCCATTTGGCCCCTACCACCTATTCCCTTTCCTTCACCACACCAATATTAGTTGAAACTTGAGTTTCTATTTTTCTAATTTTTCCTTTGGAACCCCTACTTCTAGTGTAATTTCTCAGTCATTCACATAATCCTTTATTGCCCCTCATGTCTACTTTGCTTTCCCTTTCTACATATCCTTGTCCTCCAATGCTCACCATAAAATTTAAGGGTGTACATGATGGGGATAAGCTAGCATTGCAATCCAATCCCCAATAGAAGCTACAAAACCATGCCCTAGATCTGCAAAAGATAGAATTTCATCCAAACCCACTCTCTATTTCAGCCTCATACATCTTTTGACCACCATTTTCATTGCTTATAATTTACCATATAACTCCAGACCTCATGCATAAAAAAGAGACACCACATTCATATTCATCCAATAATTGAACTTTGAGAGCATAAAATCATCTCACAACAATTAAAAAATAAGAGAAGGGAAGAAATGGTCATCAGTGGTGAACATAGGTTTTAGCTACTCCTTAGATACTTTTCCCCAAGATTCCATTTTCTATTTGGAGGCTTTGAGGATGAAGTTTTCATCCATGCCTTCTCAACTCTTCTCTTGCCAAAAAAATGAATTGCATCAACCCTTGTTTTCCATTAAAAATAATCATGACCACCTTTGTGGGGCTCATGCATAATAAATGATTAGTACAATTATAGTACACAGCCATTCCTTTCATTATGGTTTCACCCAAGCTGATCCATTCAACCTCTACATCTTTTGATGCTAAGTTATTTCTCCAAATTGACTGCCAGTTTGGATAGGAACTAACAAATACAATTCCTTAGGAGAAGAAATGAGGATTACTCTACAGAGGATGTCAGAGATGGATAGTTAGATGAAGACTACCATGGAGACCCTAGGGGTGGAACATACTCCTGGTTGATCTGCTAGTTATTTTTCTAGTGTTGGTTCTTTTGTTTTGCTACGTTGGGGTGTCTTTTTCCCCTTGGTTGTTAGTTTTTTGTTGTTTCTTCCTTGGTTTCTTTTATTCTTTATCTATAATATACTGATACTTGTGGGTTTTAGGTCCCTATAAAACCTATTTTTTCTTTAATTTAAAAACTAACAAATACATTTCCCTCCCAAAATATATGGGAAAACTTGAAGTTACTAAAGTGTGGTTATTTATTTCTAATAATTATGATGAACTTGTTGCTATTTCACACATGATCTCATCTATTAGCACTTGCATTTATGATGATTTGTGAATCAGCTTCCAAATTAAGTTGATCAACATTGATTCATTTCCCCAAACCTATTCCCAGTAAAGCATCTTTCACTTCTATTTCATTGTTTGCTCCATATTCAGGTTTATTTGATTCAATTGCCAAAATATTGTTATCAACATACCTCACAACACATCCTACCCTAGATGGTCCTAAACTCCCCTTTGATTCCCTATCAAAATTGAGTTTGACCCATCCTTCCTCAAGATTCATAAATGTAACTCCATCCCTACCTTTGTAGATAAGATAAACCCTAGAATACCCATTAATGGAAAATATCCTAGCCTTATTTTAGCATGTACATGCTACTACCTTAATTTTTCATACTCCAACCCCAATTATTATTATCTTTATGGCATTCCTACTCTATTAGGGGCCTCTCCACCAAATTTAAAGGTCTTTTGGTGTGACCAATTTTTCAAAACCAACTTCATCCACCCCATTTTCCTTGAAATTTAAATCAATGCTAGGTCTTAATGGTAAAGTGGTAAATCCAAATTCCTATCATCTCTCTTCAGGTTTTGAGCTTTAAAAAATCTTGAGAGAGGTTGTAATGCCCTGCTAGGGAAACCAGGAGAGATTAACCTAAAAAATGTTACTAAGTTTACCCAATAATTTATTTTCTTAAGAGTTTATAAACAATAATGAATAAAAAGGTGGAAGAAGTAACATAAAGTCAATACACACTCATAAACACAATCTCAATTATAGATTACAAATCTCAAGGGTTCCTTGACATAGAATTACGTAAATATAATTTAATCTATTAAGTACCAAAATCATATAAATCTTCCACCTAATGGAATTAAAGTACATCATATCATAAGGAACAAAAAAATACATCTTAACCATAAGGTATAAATGACAACCCACATCCACTGCACACACTGCTACATTTGGGGCCAAATTTCAACAGAAGTTTCCGATGGGTAACTTTTTTTTACGAATTTGGTGTTTTTTTTTGTAATAGGCCCCGATGATGTCGATATTCCGATGGGTGTTTAATTGACCATCAGAATTCTGATAGATTTGGGGTATACATTCCAAAAAAAAGTGAAACAACCTCATCATTTTTATTTCGATTAGAGAGTGGGAGAAAAGGAGCAACAACTAGGCACGAGACAAGGTATGTGATTTCTTCATCTTTCGAGCCTCTGGCATCATATTCAAATGCATTTCATTTTATTATTGAGGAAGTTTCTCTCTGAAATGACCGCATTCTACTGGTGTCATGCCCTAGCCAGTGCTTTATCTCTATTATTTGATGTTATTGGTGCTTGTGCTCAAGGATATCGATTCACTATATTCAAATGTTTGGATTCATGTTTGTTGATATTACTTGCATATGTGTTTAATGATGCCATTGTATATTGTTGTCACTAAAATGACCACATTCTACTAGTGTCATGCCCTAGCCCATGCTTTAACTCCATTATTTGATGTTATTGGTGCTTGTGCTCAAGGATATCCATTTTTTTGAAATGTTGATTGTGGTTATCAAATGGATAGCCTGTGAGCTTCTAGCTAGGTGTCATTTGTATTGATAGCTTAGGGCATCAAATGTATTGTATCATTAATAGTTGAGACTATGTTAAAAGGAAATAGGACAAAGAATGATTTTTATTTAGTTTCTCTATTTTGATCCCTAAGTGGCTTACAACCCTAGAGAAGTATATGCAGATTTATAGATCCAGTTGCAGGATACATAGCAGCCGATAATTCACAAGAAATCCATGCATCCAATTTGAATAGCAATTAATATAAATAAATAGGGTCCTCCAATGGCCCAATCATCCAGACCTTGACTGTCCCCTCAACCAGTGACCCTTCAAAAATGGGTTATCATGCAATCAGTGAGTGATCCTTCATTCTCCTAGTCTACCCTGCATCCAAACATATTGGAAATACACAATACAATGATAACAAGTCTTTCACAATCCCCCTTCCCCCAAGGAACACTATCAACCATCCCTTCAACATAGCATTTCACTATTTTATGAGTGGATTGTGCAAGAACAATTAACATTAAACAAGGAGCAAACTCCTCAACACATCTTGGAAACCATTGAATTCAATAATAAATGAAACCTAACACCAACACTATTCCTTTCATAGTTGCAGGAAATATGGGAACCATTTTTGACAGATATTATACAAATGAAGAGAATACTCCCAAGAGGAAATGATTCAATGTGGAACAATTGAAGGACAATATTTTACTTTTATATGCACATCTGCAATGTTTTTGATATATTTATGAGATAACAAAACCATAGAAAGAATAGCATATAGAAGAAAGTAAAGAATAATGATCATATTTTGAGATATTGTAGAAACTTAAAGGAAAGAATGCTTGGTGGGGTTATCATGCAATCAGTGAGTGATCCTTCATTCCCCCCTCTCCCAATGACCCTTCAAAACTGGGTTATCATGCAATCAGTGAGTGATCCTTCATTCTCCTGGTCTGCCCTGCATCCAAACATATTGGAAATACATAATACAATGATAACAAGCCTTTCACAATCCCCCTTCCCTCAAGGAACACTATCAACATCCAGACCTTGACTGTCCCCTCAATTAGTGACCCTTCAAAACTGGGTTATCATGCAATCAGTGAGTGATCCTTCATTCTCCTGGGTTGCCCTACATCCAAACATATTGGAAATACACAATACAATGATAACAAGTCTTTTACAATCCCCCTTCCCTCAATGAATTACTATCAACATCCAAACCTTGACTGTCCCCTCAACCAGTGACCCTTCAAAATTGGGTTATCATGCAATCAGTGAGTGATCCTTCATTCTCCTGGTCTGCCCTACATCCAAACATATTGGAAATATACAATACAATGATAACAAGTCTTTCACAATCCCCTTTCCCTCAAGGAACACTATCAACAAGTGACCCTTCTTCTTATCATCCATATCCAATGTTTCATTGAAGTCACGGCCAAGAATGAAGGTCACCTTACCCATACCATTCATGGATTCTAAAATGTTGTTCCAAACTCTTGAAAACTTTTCTATTGCTTCTTGTTGCTTCTTTAAATACTTCTTCTACCACAATGTCCTCCTGCCCCATCTTCTTGATCTTCCTGGCTAAAGCGGATGAATCCACACACAATAACCCAAAATGAAGGGTTTTGTATCCTTTAATGAATCTCAGTCACTGGTAACGCATGGATAGTCAAACCAATAGTCTCCAAAGCATTCAATAAGTGAATATGAATGTTTGAAAACTTTCCTCTCAACTTCCCCAACCACTCCTAATCGGTTAGAGGGATATTTCTAGAATCTCCACTATTCCTATCCTTACCAACAATTCTTAAACATACTTTATCTGATATGATAATAACATGGTAAACTAAACCAATGGCATGTTCTTCATGTGGTACAAGGAAGATTTGGCTATCAAATATTCCTTCGTGCAAGCTGAGCGTGAGAGAAGGTATGTGATTTCTTCATCTTTGATTGGTATCTTTGACAGGCAATGTCTTTCGAGCCTCTGGCATCATATTCGACCACAAATTTCAAATGTATTGTATTTTATTTGATCATGAATGCTCACTGAAATGACCGCATTCTACTGGTGTCATGCCCTAGCCCATGCTTTATCTCCATTATTTGATGTTATTAGTGCTTGTGCTCAAGGATATCGATTCACTATTTTCAAATGTTTGGATTCACATTTGTTGATATTGCAATTCATCATATCAGATAAAGTATGTTTAAGAAGTTTTAGTATCTAAACACTCAACTAATCCCTCTAACCGATTAGGAGTGGTTGGGGAAGTTGAGAGGAAAGTTTTCAAACATTCATATTCACTTATTGAATGCTTTGGAGACTACTAGTTTGACTGTCCATGTGTTAATGTTTAGAAGAGATCAATGAAGTATTTAAAGACATTCTCACATGTTTGGAGAGGTTTAAGAGGCACTTATCATGACTATACCCTCACAAACAGCGGCATAGACTGGTTTTACTAAGTTTCCTTTCTCTATTTTGAGGTTTCCTTTCTCTGCTGCAGGGGTACAATCAGAGGGTTCATTGAAAAAATGATCCTTTGAATGGTTACTATGAATATGAATGATTTGATATAGCATATTTCTCATTTTACTTGAAGTTTGGAATAGCTTGTGCAAGGGTGAAAGTAGTTTTGATCGTTTTGGTCGTGACTGTTCCTCTACACAGTCAGAAAATGTAACTGTCTAATGATTATATGTAATGTTGAATGGATTAAATGCTTTATTCTTGGTAGAAGTGAATGGAAGTAATAGTGTTGGTGTTAGGTTTCATTTATTGTTGAATTCAATGGTTTCCAAGATGTGTTGAGGAGTTTGCTCCTTGTTTAATGTTAACTGTTCCTGCACAATCCACTCATACAACAGTGGAATGCTATGTGATTGACAATTTCATACAACTAGTCCTTTGGCGTGTATTAAATACAATCCAATCACTTATTGTTTTCTTTAGAGACTACTGGTTTGACTGTCCATGCGTTACCAGTGTCTGAGATTCATTAAAGGATACAAAACCCTTCATTTTGGGTTTATTGTGTGTGGATTCAAATGTAGGTTTGATTTGGTTAATGTTTAGAAGAGATCAATAAAGTATTTAAAGACAATCTTACATGTTTGGAGAGGTTTGAGAGGCACTTATCATGACTATACCCTCCCAAACAGCGGCATAAACTGGTTTTACTAAGTTTCCTTTCTCTATTTTGAGGTTTCCTTTCTATGCCACAGGGGTACAGTCAGAGGGTTCATTGACAAAATGATCCTTTTAGTGGTTACTATGAATATGAATGATTTGATATAGCATATTTCTCATTTTACTTGAAGTTTGGAATAGCTTGTGCTTGTGCTGGAATTCTTGGTAGAAGTGAATGGAAGGAATAGTGTTGGTGTTAGGTTTCATTTATTATTGAATTTAATGGTTTCCAAGATGTGTTGAGGAGTTTTCTCCTTGTTTAATGTTAACTGTTCCTGCACAATCCACTCATACAATAGTGAAATGCTATGTGATTGACACAAATTTGCTCACAACATTTGTGTATTAAAACTATTTACAACTTAATAATATTAGGTAATCAAATGCTTAAATCAATGTATTCAAGTTGTGGGAATTCACAGGGCTATTCTGTATCTAACACACATGCACCCGTAAGTTCACCAAAATAGTAGGCAAAGAAAGAATAATTTAAAAAGTTTGAATCAATAGTAACTGTATTATTTTAAGATTAAATATAAATCCACTAGTTAAGTCTTAAAATGTCAAAGACACTAGTTAAGTCTTATAATGTCAAGTAGGTAAAGCAATAATAAGAATATTGCATAAACATAGGTAATGATGTCCAAACAGTAATACATGTAATGTACTTGTCATCATATCTTTGAAACGTGTCATTATTATCCAGGAGCATTATGATACCGCCATTACTATCTTACATGTGTGGGACAACTCATTACATTTGTGCCATTTGAGAAAGACTGACCTACTCCAAAAGTGGTGGGAAGGCATCGTCATTATGTACCTTACATGTCGAAGATGTTAGCCAGGCATTAATTATGGCCATGCCTATCACAGTTACTTCTTTGATCAATTCCCAAGATCTTTTACTTCTCTGATCAATTCACAGTCAAGCATTAATTTGCTTAACTTGGTTTATCGGAGAAGTAAAAGATCTTGGGAATTGATCTACTCCTGACTATGACAGGCATGGCCATAATTAATGTCTGGCTACCATCTTCAGCACGTAAGGTACCGAATGACAGTTCCTTCCTGCCACTTTTGGAGTAGGCTAGTCTTTCTCAAATGGCACGAATGTAAATAACGCATTAAATGTAATCTACAAACGTGTGTGGTATGAAGTCTTTCTGAAGTTTGAGCGTCCTCCCTTTATTCCAATGAGAGATTGGAATGAGTTCATTTTGGATGCAAAGGAGAAATTAAATTAGACTTACTATCCAAAATACATAAAAAACATGTACATAAACACGACAACTGAGAAACATAAATGTAGATTTTACAATAGCTAAGAAACATAATTGTAGGCATCATAGTCACAATCTTTTGGAGATAATTATGTTGTGTACCCAAGCGGTGGAGAGTAACTTCTACACCCCCAATTCCAAGTTGAATACATCTGTTGGAGGACCTTGTATTCATGAGCAACATATGTAGTCAACTTGGAATCGGAGGTGCAGGAGTTGCTCTCCACCGTCTGGGTATACAACTCAATTACGTTGTCTCCAAAAAATTGTGACCATGATGCCTACAATTATGTTTCTCAGCTGTTGTGTCCTAGGACCCCTTATGACCTTTTACGACCATTTACAATCCCTAAGAATACATCTTAGAGGTCTTAAAATGTCATAAAGGGTCATAAGAGGCTCCTAGGAGGGGCCAAATGAGTTTCCACCTTCACGTGGTTGGCCCTGTTAAGTAGAGAATGTTTAACTATTCTCGAAACAAAGAGAAGCTTGATAATTTAAGGTCTTAGTCCATTGAGATGCTGAAAAAATGACAGGAATCAATGATGGAGAGTTTTTAGATTCTAAGAAGACGTATATGGAGTGGAGGCCAGATTGAGTACCAGTGTAGAGTGTTAATAATTATAGCCTTTTGGCCAAGATCAAACTGATCAAATAAATACCCTTGTGTGATTTATAATAATAAGGAGATTATTATTTCATCTATATATGTGTTGGTTGAATTAGTTAAGGGCCCAAGGTCGGCCTCTTAGCTTTAACATTAAATATATTTAATAAGACCAGGTCAGCCCTCTTGAAGATAATTCAATTCATATATATATGGTGTTGGATTCTAGGGAGAGAAGCACCAAAAACATAACGTGCTTCCCTCCCCCAAAACCTTGATTCTTTTCCTTAAGCAAACTTAGAGGAAGCAACGAATTTAAGAGCAATGTATGGAGGCAGTGGCGAATTCATAGAGGAAGCAATGAATATGGAGTCAGCTGCAAATTCATGGAGATAATAGAAAATTCATCAAGGAGCAATATTCAGTGATTGTTATTGGTGCAAACTACAATCACAGATTAGCATATATTGGTGTGAAAGATAAGCAGCTTCAGCTAATAGATAAGAACAAGTCTGAGCATGAATAAAGATCAGATTATGATCTGATCCATACAACCAGCAATTATTGGCAATTTTAACTGCAAGTTGATTAGGGTTGGAAGCCTCTATTAGGAGTGGACTCTTCCTCAATACACTAACACTAAGGTACTAATCAAGTTCTCCTCAGCACCTTTGTTAGTACAGTTTGGAGGCATATAGACTAGAGTATACTTGGTTGATATCCGGGTATCTTCTATCCCTTCTTGTTTACTTTATTCTATGTTTAGTTGTGTTAGATCTCTATAGTTTGTTCATTCTGAAGTAGAATTTGAAATATATCAACAAGAGATGATGATTTAGTAACCTACATCTAGAAAACCTTCACAATTATCCCTTCTTTGGCCTCCACTTTTTCTTCTTCTCAAAAATGGTTATCTAGAAACTTTGGATATTGTTTCTCATCCATGCATGAGATGTGCTAGTGATCGTATAAAATTACTTAGGCCTCCAGTATTGATGAGATGTACAAGAGTAAAAAAAATTTGTGAGATTGGGATCAATTTGTGCAGTGTACATAAATGCAAGGCGGTGATTATTCTCGAAGATCGATAGGTATAAGTCTTCCAGGCCTTACCCAATAGCTAGGACTAAAGATAACATAGCTCAAGAGACCATCATAGGTTGTCTCTTTCTTCAGTCTATATTATTGATAGAATGTTTTACCTTAGCTCATCAAATCTAGGGATTTGAAAGAATTTAATAGAATATTTTCATGACAACGTATATTATTTAAGTTGACGTTACATGAATTTATCTACTTCACGCACTTGTAGACTATTAGGATGGCGATAAAGAAACATTTGATATTAAGTTCCAACATAAAGTGAGTAAATTTGTTTTAAGTAAGAAAACAATGATAACATGAATGCGTATGAAATTGAAATGCAGCCTGTCAATTCTTGCTGTACACAACCTATGCATGTTGATGACAATGAGGACGTGCATCATAGTAATACAAGTAAACATCTTAAATTGATCGGTGTAGTAATACAAATTTAAGTGCAATTGGTGTTTGGATTAATGTAACAATTTGTATTGCAGCTGTAGAGAGTGTAGAGGCCATTGTTAATGAGCAGGTTGAGGTTGAGGCTGAGGCCAGACAAACTAACCTCGATGTTGATGATGTGAGTAGATCAGGTAAAGAGATATATGATTATGAATGCTACTAATGCCTTTATTACCAAGGAATCACCGTCCGCCATTAATGAATATTAATGATCATTGTTTCCTAAGGGTAATCACTATTTCTATATGCTGATCACCCAAGTCTTTGGCTATGATTTGCATGTTGTGTGGTTTGTTAGAAGTGGGGGTATGACATGCTAGTTGGATTATAACATATTAACACTTACACCATGAAGAAGACAAATGATTAAATAGAAAGAGAGGACCAACTGAACCATCTTGTGGTCAGTCTATATCACATTGAGAAACAACGTTAAGACTTGAGAATCAAAACAATCAAAAGTTTCTTCAAGACCATGAATGATCAACAACATTCCATCATAAAACAAAACACTAATCTATGTTATCATTAAGCCATAAAATATGTCTTTAAAGTTTAGAAGCATCACAAAAACTTTCAAGAAACATAGTACTATCCAAAATATGTCTTTAAAGTTTATTTCTAATGATTATGATGATGTTGATGTTGATGTCTATAATTTATTTCACTTACTGATGCTTTCCTAGATTGAATTTTGAATTGCCAAGTTGGAGAACGCTTTCAAAGTTTAGGGTTTGTTCCACATGATACTCTTAGTTACAGCTCAAATGCAACTCAACATATTTTTGATGCTGGGAAACCCACTACAAAAACTCATCCGTAGGTGAAATTTAATGCTGTGAATCTTGGCATTGTTAATATTATTACTTTTCCTCATGTTTCATATTTGTGAAAATGTTTCTTGGCACTATCTTCTTTTTCAATTCCTATATTTGCAGCTTTTTAGATCATTAACTTAAGCATTACATGTCTTTGTTCAAAGTTTATTCTAACACTATTTTATATCTTATTCTTATTACAATGTTCTTTGTTGTGGGGTAGGAGGTCAATCTTCATTGTCTTCATTGTGGGGGACAGTGAATATTTCTCTGACAAATAGTAGGTCTTCTTTAGTATATTATAATAACATGCTAAATTGATAAAGGTGTTATGGGCATTTAATCTGCAATTACTAATAGATTAAGCATATTATTACTATGCTTAATGTTCCATTTAAATGCATTTAACACAAAAAAAACAAATTTACAAAATTGAACCAATGGCATGTTTACAACAAAGATGTGTTGAGGATTTTGCTCCTTGTTTAATGTTAACTGTTCCTGCACAATCCACTCATACAATAGTGAAATGCTATGTGGAAGGGATGGTTGATAGTGTCCCTTGAGGGAAGGGGGATTGTGAAAGAATTGTTATCATTGTATTGTGTATTTCCAATATGTTTGGATGCAAGGCAGACCAGGAGAATGAAGGATCACTCACTGATTGCATGATAACCTGGTTTTGAAGGGTCACTGGTTGAGGGGACAGTCAAGGTCTGAATGATTGGGCCATTGGAGGACCCTATTTCTTTATATTAATTGCTATTCAAATTGGATGCATGGATTTCTTGTGAATTATCGGCTGTTATGTATCCTGCAACTGCATTTGTATTTCTGCATATACTTCTCTAGGGTTGTAAGCCACTTAGAGATCAAAATAGAGAAACTAAATCAGAATCGTTCTTTGTCTTATTTCTTTTTAACAAAGTCTCAACTATCAATGATACAATACATTTGATGCCCTAAGCTATCAATACAAATGACGCCTAGCTAGAAGCTCACGGGCTGTCCATTTGATAACCATAGTCAACATTTCAAAAAAATGGATATCCTTGAGCACAAGAACCAATAACATCAAATAATGGAGTTAAAGCATGGGCTAGGGCACGACACCAGTAGAATGTGGTCATTTCAGTGACAGCAATATACATTGGCATCATTAAACATATATGCCAATAATATCAACAAACATGAATCCAAACATTTGAAAACTAATGACATGTTTACAACAAAGGTCTAATAGAACTCCCAACAATTCTTAAACATACTTTATCTGATATGATGAATTCTTAAACAATTAAGGTTGGAGTAGACATAGTTATCACACATTTTTTGTGTGTGGTACAAGGAAAATTTGGCTAGGTCAAATCTTCCTTCGTGCTAGCAGTCTATAGAATTAGACCTTTATTAACAATTGATCATATCAGATAACTAGCATGTTTAAGAATTGTTGGGACTGGTCCTTTGGCGTGTATTAAACAGAATATATAGAATTTTCAACATATTATTATCATTCTATTTCTTTGTTGTAAACATGCCATTGGTTCAGTTTTGTAACTTCACTGTTGTATGAGTGGATTGTGCATGAACAGTTAACATTAAACAAGGAGCAAAATCCTCAACACATCTTGGAAACTCCATTCACTTCTACCAAGAATAAAGCATTTAATCCATTCAACATTACATATAATCATTAGACAGTTACATTTTCTGACTATGTAGAGGAATAGTCACGACCAAAATAATCAAAACTACTTTCACCCTTACACAAGCTATTCCAAACTTCAAGTAAAATGAGCAATATGCTATATCAAATCATTCATATTCATAGTAACCATTCAAAGGATCATTTTTTCAATGAACCCTTTGACTGTACCCCTGCGGCAGAGAAAGGAAACTTAGTAAAACTAGTCTATGTCATTGTTTGTGAGGGTACAGTCATTATAAGTGCCTCTCAAACCTCTCCAAACATGTAAGATTGTCTTTAAATACTTTATTGATCTCTTCTAAACATTAACCAAATCAAACCTACATTTGAATCCACACACAATAACCCCAAAATGAAGGGTTTTGTATCCTTTAATGAATCTCAGTCACTTGTAACGCATGGATAGTCAAACCAGTAGTCTCCAAAGCATTCAATAAGTGATTGGATTGTATTTAATACACGCCAAAGGACCAGTTGTATGAAATTTTCAATCACATAGCATTTCACTGTTGTATGAGTGGATTGTGCAGAAATAGTTAACATTAAACAAGGAGCAAACTCCTCAACACATCTTGGAAACCATTGAATTCAATAATAAATGAAACCTAACACCAACACTATTCCTTCCATTCACTTCTACCAAGAATAAAGCATTTAATCCATTCAACATTACATATAATCATTAGACAGTTACATTTCCTAACTGTGTACTAGAGGAACAGTCATGACCAAAACGATCCAAACATTTGAAAACAGTGAATCGATATCCTTGAGCACAAGCACCAATAACATCAAATAATGGAGATAAAGCATGGGCTAGGGCATGACACCAATAGAATGCGGTCATTTCAGAGAGCATTCATGATCAAATAAAATGTAATGCATTTGAAATTTGCAGTCGAATATGATGCCAGAGGCTCGAAAGATGAAGAAATCACATATGAAGAACATGCCATTGGTTCAGTTTTGTAAATTTGTTTTTTGTGTAATTAGTAATTGGCAGATTAAATGCAGATAACACCTTTATCAGTTTAATTAGCATGTTATTATCATATTAGATAAAGTATGTTGAAGAATTGTTGGGATTGGTCCTTTTGCGTGTATTAAACATAATAGAATTTTCAGCATATTATTATAATCTATTTCTTTATTCTAAACATGCCATTGGTTCAATTTTGTAGATTTGTTTTTTGTGTTAAATGTATTTTTCGTGAGGAGGGGTCTTGTTCTGAGGAGATTGATGAAGATTGTGCACCTCAAAAACCAATTCATAAGGTACCAATCCATGTTTCCTATTTGCTTATATTTTTGGTTTGGTAAATCTCCTTATAAGTTTCATGTCCTTTCTTTTGATTACTATGGATGAGATATATATCTTACATTTAACATTCAACTTCTTTACATTTTAGAACATGTAGTGTGTTTTTTGAGGATTTTACCAAATCAACTTTTAACATAAACCAAAAACACCAAACTGATATCTTGCCCTTGCAACGTGACAAAATATTTGCATTTGACCAATAACTGCAAGCAATTGAACGATAAATCCACATACCTGTATCTTTGTAAAATACCTGGAACATCAAAAAGATGGCTAAGTGGCTACTGCCATGATTTTTATCTACTGAATATGGGAAAAAAAATACCAAAAGGAATCAAATAGAAAACATGATTGGTCATTTCAAAGAGCATTTATGATCAAATAAAATGCAATGCCTTCTCTCACTCTCGATCAGCTTTCACCCGCTCATTTTCTCCCACCCCTTTTCTCTACAATCGCAATAAAAATGATTTGGCCATTTCAAAATAGTGAATCGATATCCTTGAGCAGAAGCACCAATAATATCAACTATTTTGATCTGTGGGTACCCTAATGTTGGCTAGAGTTCTTTTATTAATAAGATTACTCTACAAGCTTGAAGAAGCAATATATTTTGGCAAATGAAGAGTGGAAAAATGATGATGTTCCTAAGATCATGGATGGACACAATGTTGTAGACAGAATGGGAAGACATCTTTCGAGCCTGGCCCTGGATCCTTCGACAATTGGGGTAGGATCGAGACCCAGGTTAAAAAGATGGCTTCCTTTTTGTTGTGGAATATAGGCTCTATTGTTGCAACAATGATAGACTGCGATGTACATATCACAACAGGTGAGAAACATAAATGTAGGCATCATGGTCACAATTTTTTGGAGACACAACATAATTGAGTGTTATTCCCAGATGATGCAAAGCAACCACTACTTTGCATCATCTCAGAAAACCACTCAATTATGTTGTGTCTCCAAAAAATTGTGACCATGATGCCTACATTTATGTTTCTCAGCTGTTGTGTCCCAGGACCCCTTATGACCCTTTATGACCATTTACGATCCCTAAGAATACATCTTAGAGGTCTTAAAATGTCATAAAGGGTCATAAGAGGCTCCTAGGAGGGGCTAGGTGAGCTTCCACCTTCACGTGGTTGGCCCTTAAGTAGAGAATGTTAAACTATTCTTGAAACAAAGAGAAGCTCAATAATTTAAGGTCTCAGTCCACGGAGATGCTGGAAAAATTACGAGAATCAATGATGGAGAGTTTTTAGATTCTGAGAAGACGTATATGGAGTGGAGGCCAGATTGAGTACCAGTGTAGAGATGATGATTCAATAAACTACATCTATAAAACCTTCACAATTATCCCTTCTTTGGCCTCCACTCATTCCTCTTCTCAAAAACGGTTATCTAGAAACTTTGGATAGTGTTTCCTCATCCATGCATGAAATGTGCTAGTGATTGTATAAAATTACTTTAGGCCTCCAGTATTGATGAGATGTATAAGTGTAAAATGTTTTTACGAGACTGTGATCAATTTCTGTAGTGTACATAAATGCAAGGTGGTGATTATTCTTGACAATCAATGGGTAGCTAGGACTAAAGATAACACAGCTCAAGAGACCATCATAGGTTGTCTCTTTCTTCGGTCTATATTATTGATAGAATGATTTACCTTTCATTAGCTCATCAAATCTAGGGATTTGAAAGAATTTAATAGAATATTTTCATGACAATGTATATTATTTAAGTTGACGTTGCATGAATTTATCTACTTTGCACACCTGTATACTATGAAGATGGCAATAAAGAAGCATCTCCTCCCATGGCAATGCTTCTTTATCTCATTCTCATAGTCTACAAGTGCATGAAGTACATAAATTCATGCAATGTCAACTTAAATAATATACGTTGTCATGAAAATACTCTATTAAATTCTTTCAAATCCCCAAATTTGATGAGCTAATGAAAGGTAAAACATTATGTCAATAATATAGACCAAAGAAAGAGACAACCTATGATGGTCTCTTGAGCTGTGTTAACTTTAATGTGCCTATCCATCAGTTTTTTGACAATTGATAATTAATTTTGACAGAAGCGCTATGCCTTTGACAGACAAAATGTCAAAAATAAATAATTTATGACATTTCGTGTGACAGTAATGCTATACATTTGACAGGGAAACCTGTCAGAGAATACTGCAGAACTGTCGCTATTCTGACAGTTTAAGTGTCGTAAACAGAGAATATTCGACAGAACTTTCGACAGTGAGGCCATACACCGACAAGTAGATCTGTCGGAATATGATGCTAACTGTCGGTATTTTCATAGGTCTGTTATTGGAATTCTGATGGATGAACCACAGGAAATGCCATTTCGAAGCTGTTGTCATTTGCAACTTTTCGACGTGAGATAGTGTCGGTAAACCGACAGGTAGGTCTTCTGTTGCAATCTTCTATGCAAAAATAGCGATGAACTAATGTGTCAAAATTCTGACAAATGAGCATTGCAAATGTGACAAATGGCCGTCAAAATTTGGCCCCAAATGTAGTAGTGACAAGTTGTAGGGTATGTAAATATAATTCAAAGTACAAAGTTCAAATATAATAAAAAGGAAGAATAGGAACAAATAATTCTTAATTCTTTTTTTTTTCTCATAGTTTCCTTATAGATCCTACTCGCATGGTGAATGTTAAAACTGGGGAACATATTTATACTAGACAACTACAATGAGATTTCTATGAAAAATCTGATGTGATGATCAAAACTTTCAATGGTTCCACTTATCTTACCCATGGTTCCATCACCTTTCCTATAGAATTTGGTAGTAAATACTTAGATGTCACCTTTGTTGTCATTTCAACTTTTGATCAGTTTAAAGTTAGACTTGATCTTCCTTGGCTCACTTCCATGAAATCTATAGTCTCTCCTATTCATAAGTGTTTGAAATTTTCTTATGATGGATAAATCATCACAATCAATCATAGTATCTATCATCTTTTAGCTAGTCATTGAAAATTTCACCTTAACTTCTTTTGGCCTTCCCTACCTCAAAAAATGAATCTCCCAAAGATCACGGCTTCCTATTCTATCAAAAATTCAAAGTCCAAAAGATTTGTGAACTTAGAAAACTTAAGTTTGTTCCATCTCTTTTCCTTGGACCTATATTTCTTCCTAAACCTCTCATGCCTCCTATTTATGCCTTTGTTTCACCTTATATATACTATAAATGTTCCACAAATGCTATCTCTCAACCTAGTGGGGTGCCTTCCATTCTTCCTCTTAAAGAAGAAAATGACCCGATGTTGATTGATCCTAAACCATTTCAAATTTCAAATAAAACTAAATGTAATTATTGTGCCTATGATCATCACTATAAATATGAGATAGAGCCCATGAGAATGCTTCCCAAAACCTTTCCTCCCCTTAGACTATTATTGATGCTTTGGATCCCTTTGATCAACCTATGCATATCCCAAAGGAGGAAGTAAATTTTAAAAAGATGAAATTGAACAAACATGGTAATTCTATTTATATCTTAGATTGTATTAAAATTAATTTGGATGAAGAAGATACTCTTGATGATGATGATGATGATGATGATGATGATGATGATGTTCATGCTAATATTTTTTACAATATGTGTGATCTTATTGATGTTAATCCTAATTTACTTGATAGATTTGCAAAATAAGTATTTCTTGCTCCTAATGAAAAATAAAGTGATCCATCCTTAAAGAATGGTCCTTGATTGGAAATTTTGATAGCTCCATATACTACACTTGATGTTTCTCCTCTTCTACATTTCCCACCTTCCCTAAATAATACAGATCAAGATAGGGGTAGGTGATATGCTTGATTAGATCCTCTTGTACAGTGGATTTTTTTGTGTGGTTTCCTATTGTGATGTGATTCTCTCATGATGTGTTTCTTGTTATATATTTTGTTTAGATTTATTTTAAAGACCTTTGTTTCTATAATGACATAAGGTGATAATTCCTCTATTTGCATCTCATTTCTTATATATGTTGTATATAGGTTATGTTGTGCATGTTATTTTATTTGAATGTTCCTTTTTTTTATCTTATTAGGGATATGCAAACTTGTAGCTACTATTCATTTTGGTCTCTATAATGCTGGCCCAAAAAGACCCTTCTTTATATCTCTTATGTGACATTCTTCCATTATGCTTTTACTTTTTCTACCTTTGATAAATGAAATTTTCATTTTGATATAATTATTATATACGAGTTATCATGTGATCATACTAACCCTAGAATTAGTAGATCCCTTTCGTGCTCTCTTTGTTATGTGTTTCATTTATTTTGGTTTCTTCTTCCTTGGGGCATCTCATAGTGTAAATGTCTCTTGTGGATGTACATATGCTCTATTAAAGACATTTCTCCCATTAAGATATTTGAAATTCCTTTAACGTGGGGGCATGCACTCCTCTCATTGTTTCATATTTATACACACACATAACAATTCAATGAAATCTCCTATGTAGATGGCTAAGGAGAATATACTTTCCTTAGGCTCATTTTTATATTATCAAGTGCTTGTGCATTATTCAATAGATCCTTAGACTAATCCTCCTTTTCTAGATCCCTTTGGAGATAATTATTTCCTTAGAGATGATCTCCTTTCTTGGATATATTTTTCTTAAGGATTAATCCACTTTTTTCTAATGGGTTGACTAGAATAATACAACTTGCTAAACTATCAATTTCATCTTTTGCAATAATGATTTCTCTTTTCATGATCCATAGTAAGGAAATACCTTACTAGGATAGTTTACCATCTCTCTCTCTCTCTCTCTCTCTCTCTCTCTCTCTCTCTCTCTTCTTGGTTTTGGATTTATTGAGGACTTAAGTTACTTGGGGACTTGATGTTTCCTTGTCTCCTTGAACTTGATAATATTGTTCCTATGTATTGATCTACTTTACTATGAACATGAGGCTATCGCATAGTCTTGCTAAAGTGGGAGATAAATGTACCATTCTAAAAAGTTAGCACCCATAATTGGATGCTCTATTAGGTTGCATTTTGTTGATTTCAATATTTAATGTTCGTTATGCTTGATCTTAGCTACTTGGATCTTTTTTTATATCTTCTCTATCTTCCCAACCCTATATTTCAATTTGGGTGCATTTTCCTAGGTACACAATGATCTAGTTGATATATCCCCCCATGTTTGGGCCTAAATTTATTTTTTGGCCCTAATGTAGTGTTTTGGTGGAAAATTAGGTTTCATGGTTGGTTTAAATTAATTTTAAATTCCAAAGTATTTGAGAGGTATATAAACACCCTATCTCTCTTCATTTTTAGATTGAGTATTTAACACATCTACACTCAAGCATTTGGAAATAAATGTGAATTCAATATTTGAAGGCAAGCATTCAATATCTAGGATTTCTTCAAACATGCAAGGAAATTTGAAGGTAATATTCTCCATTGTAGCAATCTTCTCTCTCATGATGACTAAGTAGAGGAGTTTACAATCAAGATAGAATATCCTTTATCTATCCACATGCATTCTTCTTTCATAGAAAGTGATTATAAAACATAACAACATTGAAGATCTAAGAGTGGAATTCATAGATCCATGTATTTGTGAGGGCATCCTTGATTTCTTTCTACATTCCAAGTTCAACACCTACAATTCAAGAAACATTCAAGTATCCTCATAAATAAGAGTGATTACTACATCTATTTATGAAGGTATATTCATTTACAAGGGTAGATCAAACATTTACCTTTACATTTACATACATTTCTTTATGCAATTTCCTTTATTTTTCAAGGTTGATTCCTAAATAGGGGTTTGACCAAGGAAAACCCCTTTTCCACAATATTTTTCCTATTTTTTTGTGTACAAGAATAGGTGGCGTAGCTATTAGAAGTATTCTAGGAAAATGGGGATTCAACAAAGCATCTGTTAATTTTTTAGCATAAAACACAGGGAACATAATGGTAGAGACATTTTGTTTCCAAGAACAAAATGGTCAAGACATTTTATACCCTTCATTTTTAGATCAGATTCATACCACATGTCAATTCGTCTATCTAGTTTCCATTTTAGGTGGTTATAGGTTATTTTTTTATTCTCTATTAATCTGTATTTCCCAAATTTGTCTACATTTAATTATTTAGCCTACTATTCCACATACTCATTTCATTTTCCCTCTTATTCAATCTCTCCATTTCATATTTCATATTATGGAAGGTTGTTCAGCTTTGTACATTATGGTCAGTTTGTTTAGTACATTATGGAGGCTTCTCATGTTTAGTAAATTATGGAGGATTCTTATTTAGAACAATATGGTTTATTATGTGGTCTGGAGGTATTGAGTTTATCTATCTTGGTCTAGGTACATGTGTTTGTCTAGATTATCTAGAAGTAAGTTTGTCTAGCAGGTGTAAGTTAGTGTGGTATTCATGACAATATTTCTGAATGGTGGAAGATGGAAATGTAATATGAATGGCTTCTATAGAATAGTGGAAGACAGGTATGTAATATGAATAGTTTCTATAGAATAGTGGAAGACAAGTATGTATTATGTGATGGTGACAATTTGTGTCTAAAATTTTGTATGGCCTAGATGATAGTAGTGTTTATTAAAAATTATAGAGGTAAAAGTTGAAATTATGTTCTTAGTAATTTTCTATATCTAGAAGGCAATGTGGTCTAAATATCATTGGGTCAGTGACAAGAGTATATAGTTTCATATTACAATATTATAGTTACAAGTGACAGAGTTGCATTTGTGTTCTCTACAAGGTTTTTATTCTATAAATGAAGGTTGAAGATATGTAGATATGTGTTGTATTGATTTTTGGTATTGGTCTTTTTTTTGGTGTTCTCTAGTGATCTAAAAATAGTTTCTAGTGATCCATAAATAATATTATCAAGGAGTACAATTTGGTTCATCTTAATATTTGGGTTGGAGATATGTTGTCACAATTTGGTAAATGACATGGCTTATAACATGGCATGGTTGACATGGATTCTAACATGGTATGTGGATCCCACCATAGTATGTGGAGGTTCAGATATAGCTTACAAGTGGTATGGTTATTTGGACAGGTTGCTACTACACGTTTGAATTACTCATGGAGGATTGTTTTGGTAATTGTAGATCTAGTATTGGGTTATGTGTAACAAATTCATGATCTTTCTTTCTCCTAGGATGGATCGTGTTTCCATATTTTGGTCCAAGTGTTATATTCAAAGCTTATTTGTGCTTCATGTTTAGGTTTGAATCTTATATTTAATGTTTACCTCTTATTTGAATGGGTTCATGCTTAGTGTGACCTAGGTATTTAATGTTTATCCCTTATTCAAATGGGTCCTTGGTTTGTATTATTTTGGTATATGACCTAGTTTTAATATACTGATGGTTTGTCTGACTTGCAATTTGGTTTTGATTTGGTCGATCTTGGAATAATCCCCAATGATCTATCTTGTATATAAGCATAGTATGTGTATTGGCAAGATGTAAGTGTGTATAAGAGAGTGAAGATCTATAAGCTAAATTTTGGAAGGGTAGAATTCAATGAAGAGTTGTGATTGTGAAGAGAAGATAGTGTTGACAGAATTGTGCAGGATGATTGCATTATCAGGAGGATTTATCTTTATCTACATTGGAGATTTGTATGTATCTTTGACAGTGAGTTTCTGGTACATAAATCATTTTATGTATCTTTATACTTTGGCAGTGAGCCAAAAATAGGGGGTAACAAGTTCCATATAAGAAGAGGAGATCAACATTACCCTACTTCTTCTATTGGGAGGAGAATATGGTTTTTCTTTTGTAGATCCAGCCTTTTGAGCCCATATTTTCTTCTATCGATGCCTATTGTGATTCCCTCTCTATTTGCATGTATGATTCCCTTATTTATTACACACCAAATGCTGAGAGGGGAGGGGGGTGAGTCAACATAAATAAAACTTAACAAATAACTAATCTTCAAAGTAAACCACTTCTCAACTAGCCAAAATTTAACTTTATATTAAAATATTTATTTGGCTAGTCAAGTATGTGCATTTTATAAAATATTTTCAAGAATAGTCGTCGTGTAGTTTCAATCAAAAGCCTTCATTTTCAGTCCTTAGGCCAGTTGATACATCTCTTACCTTTTCAAGCCATTGAAATCATTATAAATGCCCAATTCTAATTAGTCAAAGCACATGTTGAAAAAAAGAGATGGATAAATGTAGCAAGGAAAAATGACTTATATCATCAACTCGCTACGTTTACATAAAATAAGCAATCATAAAAACTAAGTTGGTCTTATTAGTGGTTGGTTGCAAGTTAATAACTTCTTATATATTCTCTATATATATAATTCCAAGTCTTATTCAAATGTCAACTAAGGATTGCTAAGTTCTCATTTAAGTCTTCATAAAATGCTTTGGAGAGTTGGACCATATGAATAATAAGTGATTATATTGTTGATTGATTATTTAAATTTAAGTTGATTGACTTGTTCAAAGATGTCGATGAAGAAAACAAAGAGGTTTCAAGTCATGCAAATTAGAGTTTTTTTAGAACATCCACAGCTCCATGAAAGGGGCAACTCTGATATCTCTTTGACACTTTCAATAAGTTTGGAAACTTCTTCAAGAACCCGATGGTGAAAGAAGGCTCAGCATATTCAAGTTGTTAGATACTTTTAAAAGTTGAATAAGTATCTGAAATCACTAAAAGATATATGATTGACTTGTTTTCAGGAAATAGGCCATTATACCAAGTTCTTAATATTTGTAATATGACCAACTTATCAAAGTTATTGAATAAGTTGATAAGCCAAGAATGGTATTTATTGTAACTGTCATGTTATCTTCCAAAGGACTGAAAGTCAAAGTTATAAGGTAGTTATTATAACTACCAAAGAAGCCAACAACTTCAAAATTAGAAGGCAAGGTGCTTTAAATAATTTTGGTTATGCAATGATTTCAAAAGTTGCAGAAATAGACTTGCATAGGCTTTAAAAACCCAAAAAACAAATTCAATCTACAAAAATTAGCCACATATCAAATATTTGCAGAGGTCATTTCCACTGCAAAGGCTTTACAAACTTTCAAGAAAATGCAATTGGCAGCTGTGAAACCCATTCACTACCTTTTTCAACATCGTCTCTAAAATGCATGAGCTTCGAATCAAGTTATAAACTTCCATTGAGGCATATTTGTGGCAATATTATTGTCCAAGATTATAGTTCAAATATCCTCCCATTGGCATGCATGAAAAATGTGGAATAAATAGTGGCATACTTAGAACCAATCCAATCAACCTTATCAATACCTTCCAAGTGCATGCATGCGAAAGATGGTATCATAGACAATGGAGCTGAATTTTTTATAGAATACCTTGAAGAAAGGTCATCCCATGTAATGAAATGGTTGTGGTCAATACACATAGCAAGGAGAAATTTTGATCCATTTTCTGTGAAATACATTAGTTAGAAATTCTTGGCTGTTAATGGATTATTGAACAATCTCTAGAAACATTCATACAAAATGTGGAGTAGAGACAATGTAAGTGTTCTCTCATGGCCTGCGATAATTGGAGGGTATCGGCTCTATATGTTATATACTATTTACAAACCTTTAAACAAATGAAACTCACATGTGCTTGCAGTGAGTATTCTAACTAAATGAGATAGAGGCACGTATTCTTGTCTACAAATTGTAGAATAATGAAACACAGGTGCAAGTGCGAGTAATATAAAAAGAAAGAATAGGAAATAGGATTCAAATGTGGAAGCATATAGCAAGCATGTGAACTTTATGCCAATGTGACTCAAAGAAATTGTTATTCATAGCATTGCGAAGCTTGAAGAAAAGAGAGAGGTGCATTAATTGTTCTATAAGCATCCATTAGGTACATGAATTGCTTGACAAAAATACCACAAGATGACACCATCTCAAACAATGAAATGTTTGTGTTAGGCGTACAAAAAAAGAGGGGGTTTTATAGACAAAGCACTAGAAATTTGTAAGAAAATGCAATTTTCAGTTCAAAAGTAAAACTCTGTGATATCTTCAGTGACCTCCCTACGTGTGGCATGTGGAAGTCTTTGGTGAAGTGTTGATTCATCATAAAATGAAAGAAAGAGGAGATTAATTGCTAGATGTTATTGTTATAAATTGCTATGATTAATGGCAAACACATTGTGCATGGTATGTATGTTTTGCTAGATATTCAAAGAAATGTGGACTCATCATGTGGTTACAATCATTATATGTGAGTCTTTAGAAACCTTCAACTGAACCCAAATTGGTGGGTGTCAAGTAATATTTTGAAATATTTATTGATACCATCACTACTACCTATGAACCTAAATTCATTGACAGACCGCCTCAAAGAGAGAATGTCCCATGGAATTAAATGATTGTAGAATATTTTTGTGGAGTGGTTTTTGATGACAGGATAGCTGAGGCACGGAAATTAGAAATGTCAAGAATCTCGCACAAGTATTTTGGAGATATATCAATCCAATAGGCTGCTTATCAGAAATTGAATATCAAAATTCTCAAACTCGAATTTAATAGGCTGCTTACAACAATCATTGTAAATGAGGGTATGCCTTCATAATATTGTTTGTATTATTATTTCTGGACCTCGGTCCCGGGCTAGACTGGAGGTTTTCTTCTCCATTCTTTCCTACCAGTGCCCACACAAAATGGAGTTATGTACTAAAATTTATTTATATTAATAAAATTATTTGGCTTAGGCCTTTTACCGATCAAAAAAAAAAAATGATTGTAGAATGTGCACAATATAAAATTTACAAAGAATCTCTAATGATCATCAAATTAATGTAGTCTTCCTAAATATGTATGTATAAAAATATTGAAGCATACACAAGGCATGTGAACTAATTGTAAAACAAATTCAAAGGTATATTAGCCTATGAAAGGAAAAGCTCGTAGGAGGTGTGTGAAAAGACTTTGTTCCAGCTATGTTGAGACTTTCAAGTAACTCCAATTGACAAACACAAATTCCAATCTATGATAATATGTGAGCTCTTACAAATAAAGATAAAGGTGCATTAGAGAAGTGAACATGGTTGGCACTTTCAAATGAACTAAGTTCAAACATCGATAGAGGTTAAGAATTGCATTGGGAATACAAATAGACACTTGATTGGTAACTTCTCAAGAATCCTATTCATAACATGGTTTTTGGTCTATTCTTGAAAGAATTGTGATCAAGCATCTTTTGTAGTCGAGATTTCCTCTAAAAATTCATTTGTTAAGTAAATGCACTAACTAGTGACTTGAAAGTGGAATATTTGGATGCAGGAAACTAAATCCTAAGTTGAAGGGCTAGTTTTTAGTAAGTTTTAGAATTCACTTTCATTTAAAAGATCATCTTAAAGGGGATTCGATTGGGGATATTTTATTCTTGTGTCAATGTCGGCATGGAATTTGAATATTGGAATGAGGAAATTGAAGTAAGTTAGGTTCTAGCCATGTTAAATTTATCAAAGGTTAATTTTCAGGAGTACATTGTACTACATTTCTTTGAAGACCAAGAGGTTTGTGATTGCAAGAAGATGTGGTGCTCACCTCAATTAAACTGATGACTTTTCTCTTTCTCCAAAAGTTCTAGATATTAATTTCTCATTAGTAAAAGTGGCTCATGTCACTTGTTGTATTAAAAGTTAGATTTTGGGTCTATTATTGTAAAAGTTAGGCCAATCGTAACTTGTCTTTAATGTGTAGTTATTATAAGTGGTTACCCTGAGTAGTTATCCTAACTAGCAATCTTTGGTAGTTATTCCAAGTAGTTACCTAAAGCAACCACCTTAGATAGTTGTCCTAACTAGTGTCATGAGCCATAAAAGATATATTTAAAATACTATTGCACATATGATTCACAATAAAAATACATATATTGTTTTAAATCTAATACACAATTCCCTAATCAATATTATTTGGTAAATGTTATGTTATTACAATACATATAAATAATATATACAAATATATTAATCAATATCAATAATATAAATATCTATGAATATTAATAATAGTAAATATTATTATTAATAATATTTAGTAATAATAATAGTTAATACAAATCAAAGTTCATAATATAATAAGAACAAAGATTTTTAAATAATAATATTAATTAAACTTTACTGCCATGTATTATTGATTCTATATCATATAAGTAATGAGTTGACGATAATGAGAAGTTGATGGTATATTAATTGCCTTTGTTAAAACTGATACATCGACAGTATATGAACGTGACCTTTAAACTCCATCAACATATAAATATGGGTGAGAATAATGACACGGAAAAGGAGGAATTCAGAGTATGAGAAATAACACAGACAAAATATTTTTGTTAAGATTAAGATGGCTCCATGTAGGTATCAAATAACAGAGGAGAATCTAAGACAACAAAGTAATGGGAAATAAGCAATGCTAAGATAGTGATAGCAAGGAGATTATTTGGGTTTAACAATACGGTATGAATAATCACAACCAATACAATTATTCCAGTCATATCTGATTGCTTTAGATAAATGTGAATATATATATATATATATATATATATATATATATGGAAAATATAAAGGAGAGAATATATAAGTGTAGGATTTGAGCAATACAAATCCACAAAACTTGAAGATCACCAGCATACAAAAACCTGTTACAAGGAAGTAGAGACAAGAAGAGGGCAAGGGTTTGACTCAAAAATATGAAGAAGAAAATATCCTCAAATAATGAATGAATTAAATGTACAATGGATCATCCTTATAAAGGAGATCAAAAGCCTTGAAAGGCAAACCCTAGTGCATGTAATAATTAGTTAAATTATTACAAGACTAATGCATGCAAGTTTATATTTAAAACAACTAGTGCATGAGTTTAAAACAACTTGTGCATGTGTGTTTAAATATAAACAACTAAAGCAAAAGAGTTGACATCTTAAGAAGGGAGTAAAGTTAATTAATAAAATTAATACTTTACTCTAACACCCCCCTTAAGATGAGCAACAATGCAGCTACAAACAATGCAAGAAGAAAGCAAAGGAAACTACAATGTAGAAAGAAAAAAAATGGGTCCCGACAACATGGCCTAATGAGGTACCCAGCACAACCAAATCTCTATAAAATGGAGAAATAGAGAAAACCTAGTGGGAAAAAAACCCTACTCCAAAAGGAGATAGAAAAATGCAAAAAAAGAAATGGCTCAAGAGACTCTCTCAAAACCATAAGTACTTGACCAACCCCCCATGAGAGAGGGATGAGACACCAAATCCCTCCCAGAATGATGGAACCCCTATGGAAATGATTGAACCAATGCAACTCCAATGCGGAAAAAATAAAGGCACAGAACAAGGAAACCCCTAAATGAGAGGTGAAACTGGAAGGCCTAACTGATGCTCAAAGGAGAAAACACGAGGATCCTAAAAGGGAATCCCCAATGTAGGTGGTGTGATAGGTGTGATGACACTATCATGAAAGAGGAGATGAACGTCCTCTGTAGAATCCTTAACAAGTGCACCTGGTGGCTCAATGAATGGAGCTAGAGGGTCAGGAAGTGCTGAAGAAGAATCTGGCTGAAGAGAAAAGACCTCAACGGGATGTGGTGTGGTAGTCATAGCAGTGATCTCAGGAACAATACAAAAGTTCAAGTGACCTGACTGCACCACATGATGCTCTCGTGAAAGAGAAGAGTTGTGCTCCGGTAATGGAGATAGTGGACCAAAGTGTGAGAAGGTGTAGAGACGGGTGGAATGATCAACTGTCCCTTTAGCAACAATGCCTCCTATCGCACTATCCCAAATGAAGACTGAATCTCCAGTGAACTCAACTGTCTTCCCTAATCCACTATGTGTAATCTAATAAATCGAGAGAAGGTTTAAAGATAAAGATGGAACATACAATACATCATTGAATGTGCCATCCCGAATGCCTACTGAACCTTTCTCACAGACTGTTAGGACAGTGTTATTCCCCATGAGAATATGAGGAATGGGAGAAGCCTCAACAGTAGAGAAGAACCCTTGAGAAGATGCCATATGGTGAGAAGCACCTGAATCCAGTATCCAAGGGACCTGTGAAGGGGATGCAATGGATGCCCGTAATGCATGACCCTGTCTAGATGTTGAAGATGTGGAGGAAGACTAAAAAGCAAACCCCTGTGAGGTAGAAGAGGATGGAGAGGAAACAATGCTCTTCTGAAGAAGAGCTTGCAAATCTACAATCTGTTTCTCATAGCCATCAAATCTCTTCTAAAAATAATGTGACTCATCATGAGGTCCCTTCTAACAATAGGAACATGTATGTCTCTCAGTCTTTTGTTTCTCCTTCTTAGAAGAAGATGGTGGGCCAATAGAGTGCTGAGAAGAGGAATCTGATATCTGCTTCGTCTTTTGCTTCTACTTTCTGTTGGATGGCTAGGCAACTAATGCTTGGTTCTTTGATCCTATTAGAGAGTCCAACTGAGTAAGTTTGGCCTGCTCTCTAGTCAAATGATCACAGAACACCTCAAAAGTGGGCATGGTGAATGTAGGTCCCAAAGCGTCCATGGTAGAATGAAAGGTAGAAGAGAAGATTCGAAAGTTTCCCCTAAGCTTAGACAGAATTAGATAAATGCACTCTTTATCAGTCTTTTACTTTCCACATCCATGTAACAAAGATCTCTACTATTTGAACTTCATAAGAAAATTCTCAATAGAGAGAAAAGAATTAGGTACAAGAGAGGTAAGCTCTGCCTCAATCTGAAGTGCTCTGAAACTTATTGATGGTACTGAATAATGTCTCAAATTTAGCCCACATCTATAGAGGGGTAGTGCACCCATCAAGATGAAACTGCAAGCTGTCTAATACTTGTAAAGAAATCAACCCCATAGCCTCATCCATCTTGTTTCGATGTTGCATGATCTCAAAGGGCCTCTGTAATACTGGTTGCACTGCATCTAGACAAGACCAAAGCCCTTTTGAATGGAGAAGCTATGTCATCAGGGTTTTCCATGTGTGATAATTATGTGGGGTCAAAAGTTCTAGACAAGAAGAGGTCTCAGCCATATTTTTTAGAAGGGATTTTTTTTTGATAAATATTTGGTTTAACTGATAGAAACAAGAAAATAACACCCCCCCCCACAAGTCAAATATCGAACCCCTAAGCCTAAAATGATATGCTTTATCAAGAGGAGAGCAAAAAAGTTTTAGATCTGAATCTTGTGTACCTTGAAATTTTTTTGATGAAAATAGGCAGAAATTTGGATGGTGCTCGAGAAGAGCTTTCCGGCGCTTCTTTCGGATTGAAAAATAGAGCTAATTTGAGCAAATTAGGCCCCCCGGAATGCAAAAAGGATAATTTGGCGTTGACAAAAGGAACAACAAGCTAGATTAAAAAAAATATCAGATTAACCTCCATGAGAGTGTCAGGCTTGGAACCAGCTTTCTGACGATATCTCATTTGTTGAAAAATGATGCTTGGAGCTCCCGAAACACCAATTTCAGTGAAAGAGGCTCCAAAGACAAAAATAAAATAAAATCCCAAAAGAGACTTGGTCTAGGCGCTAGCCCCTGGTCACATGGGGCTCCGTCGCTGGCAATCAGCTGCTTGTGGCTGGCGGTTAAGTCTAATTGCTTGTAGTTAGTATGGCGGCTAAGGGCTAATTGCTGGCGGTTAGTGCTGTCTGTTGGCGATGAAGGTTCCGGGTGGCGGTTTGGCGGCGAGTTGGCGACGGTTTGGTGGTGCGGTGGCGCAGAGGCGGCGCGCTGGCTGCACCTTGGCTGAGCACCTTATTGAATTTTTTTTTGAAATTTTTGCCAAAAAATCATACGGACTGGTTGCCTTGGGGTGCGTGCACAGTCGTACGGCCCTGAGGCAAAAAAAATTGCCTCTCCCTGCAACGTTGTCCAAATTAGACGTGTTTTATATCGAAATAGGGGTTTTTGGGTGCTGTGAGCTCAACGGTGAGGTCCATTTGAGCTTAAAGTCCACCAAAATTTAGGAACCCCCTAATTTCAATTAAAAAAAATAAAAAATAATGTCCTACAAAGAATACCGGATCTGAGAAATATAACCAAAACCTCTCAAATCTGCCAAAAAATCCCTAATTTGAATCCTTCAAACGCAAACAAGCTATAGCAAATTAGGTTCTGATACCATGTAGGATTTGAGCAATACAAATCCACAAAACCTGAAGATCACTTGCATACAAAAACCTGTTACAAGGAAGTAGAGACAAGAAGAGGGC
This sequence comes from Chamaecyparis obtusa, assembly GCA_027943335.1. Classification (NCBI taxonomy): domain Eukaryota; kingdom Viridiplantae; phylum Streptophyta; class Pinopsida; order Cupressales; family Cupressaceae; genus Chamaecyparis; species Chamaecyparis obtusa. The sequence continues at coordinate 947,391 of BSBK01005809.1, forward strand.
AAGGGTTTGACTCAAAAATATGAAGAAAATATCTTCAAATAATGAATGAATTAAATGTACAATGGATCATCCTTATAAAGGAGATCAAAAGTCTTGAAAGGCAAACTCTAGTGCATGTAATAATTAGTTAAATTATTACAAGACTAATGCATGCAAGTTTATATTTAAAACAACTAGTGCATGAGTTTAAAACAACTCGTGCATGTGTGTTTAAATATAAACAACTAAAGCAAAAGAATTGACATCTTAAGAAGGGAGTAAAGTTAATTAATAAAATTAATACTTTACTCTAACATAAGCATACATGATACAATGTACAGTCTGAGAAGTGTGAGAAAGTATAAAATATAGTTGTTATGAAGAGATAAGAAAGAAAATGAGTTCCCTAAATGCACAAGAAGCATTGTGCATATTAAGAGTTTAACATTGAGTTACCAAATGATATAGATGATTTATATTAAGGATATGGAATCCTTATAGGGTCTAATATATATGGTATATATCTCTATTAATAGTAATACTAGAATCATATATATATATATATATATATATATATATATATATATATATATATATATATATAAACTGGTATATAATTCTGATATTATTATTAATATATATAAAAACTATATTATATATAAAATGGTATATATTTGTGGTATCACTACTAATATATTAAATCTGATATTACTATTAATAGATATATAAGGGTAAAAGCACAATAAGCTGTCACCCTTTTACAAAGGAAGAGGCTAACAAAATCAAAGTTGTTCAACTTCAATAGTATAAAAATGACATTTATGTTTAGAATTTGAAGATGATGTAAACTAATTAAATGTGATCAAATGGATGAAGTTTATGATCAATATTTTTAATAATCTTTTTGAATAAGAATTGATATATTTTTTTAATTTTTAAAGATGATTTTTCAATTGCTGAAAAATGCTGAAAATTAGGGGTCTAGTTCCCACCAAAAAATTATATGTAAATAAATATTTTTTCCCCTAATTTCAAAATATGTCATAGATGACATATATATCTAGTGCATGGAGTAATAAAAATTGGTTTGTGACCTATATTTTCTCTTTTATAATAATCCAAATTCCAAGTCACTAAAATCGACAGTTTTCATCTTGCAACATATTTTTCATAACAAATCTATCACAATAAAAAAAAGAAACATATATTCTTGAATAGGACTCTCTCCTCTAGTGCACCATATGTTTTTCAATTTTTTTTAATATGATTTACTATTTTTTTCTTTCTCCAAATCAACATCTGCTTAATTGTTAAAATACCTACTTGCAATATTTTTTAATTACAATAAACTATATCTAACTAAAACACTATAAAATCTATATGAGGATATTGTTGACTTTGATCTCTACAAAAGGGTATTTTTTTATTTTAAAAAAAATATCATTAAAATTATTAGGAGTTATTGAAATGCTACTTTTCTGAAATAATTTTATTTTTATGGTAATTGGACCCAAAGTGGTATAAAATATGCATTTAATAGATATTTTCAACTGGAAAAGTTAAAGCACTTATCTAGCTTAGCTATAATGAATCTAGCTAGACCATATGTTTGACCAAAATTAATTTTGAGTTAGAAATACTAAAATTCAGCTGTGCTGATAAGTTAGCCTAAAAGGTGACACCTGATTGTGCTTTTACCCATAAACTATATTATATATAAAATGGTATATACTTTTGGTATCACTACTAATATATATATATATATATATATATATATATATATATATATATATATATATATATATATATATATATATATATATATCACTGAAATTATATATATTAATAATAATGAATTAGAAATGTATATGGACTAATATATATCATTTATATAAATCAATAATAGCAAAATATACATACATACATACATACATACATACATACATACATACATATATATATATATATATATATATATATATATATATATATTCCTCATCTCTAACAAAATTCAAATATAATATTTTGTAATTCAATATCAATAGCATATAGCATATCACAAGTCAAGAAGAATATATTTATCTGTGAAGATAATATTACTTGTGATATGCTATATGCTATTGATATTGAATTACAAAATATTATATTTGAATTTTGTTAGAGATAAGGAATATATATATATAATTTGTGTTAATGTGAATTGAGAATTATTAGTTATGTGATACATTTTTTATTCATCTTTTTTTGTAATATAAAATATTAGCATATACTTGATTAATTTCCTAAATAACTCATTAGTCACAATTAAGGGGATAGGGAGCGTGTGTAGGAAAAGGCGAGTAAATCGGTCACATGATGGAAAGATCCCAAGATAGGTAGAACCTTGAGGGAATCCACTTGGAGACTGTGCATGCATCCTAACACAATAAATCTATCATCTTTCTTAAGATTTGTGATTAGGAGTGAAGAAATTAGAGCTTAAGTATATATTATGAATTAGAGATTATTCTTAATAGGATTTAAATACATAATGATATATGATAATAATTTGGGAATTGACATCCTCTTAGCTTGAAACATTACAACTTACAATCTCAAGTATGGTGCAAACCCAAATTGGGAACTTTGAGAGAAAACTACATAAGGCCCTATTCAGGGTCATTACAAGTGGTATCAGAGCATAATCCCGCCATCCTGTGGAAATTTAGTTCATCCAAACTTATCAATGAACAAGAGGAAGTGTTGTCATGGTAGAACAAGTGACCAATGATACTCGGTGATGCTTGGTGTGCTTGGTTATTTCACTGTTGCTCGGTAGTTCTGGCTTACCGACTGGAGTTCTATGTGATTTGTTGGGCTGACTTGGTGCATTTATTATTGGTAGCTATTGTTACAGGCTGACATGTTGAATTAAATATTTGTATACAATTTGTAAGACAACTTGTATGGCATTTAATATTTTTTTGTGGGAGTTAATGGTTTCATCCAGCCAACTTGTGGCTGATGATTAGTATTTAAGGGGTGTTTGGGTAGATGTTTAAGGGGAGATCGAGGGGATCATCAAGACATGACTTGGTGACTGGAAGCCTAAAAGCTGAAGTGGGTGAAGTTGTGGAAAAGATCTTGCATGATCTTGCAGATCAGATTATTATCTGATAGTTTGTAATAGTAGAGCTAGTGGTTTGCACACTTGGGAACAATGAGATTTCTTGGAGGCTTCCGAGCTCAAGTTTAGATATGCCTTAGAGTTTCCATCAGCTTCTGATTGTCTTCAAAGCTGAACTAGCTGGGATTGTATTGGATATGTGTGTGGATCTTGTAGAATTACCATTATTTGTAATTGGCCCTAACCTGGAAGGCCTTACAGCCGAGCATGTTAATGAAAATTGTTTTGAAACATCTTGTGTTGTGTATTTCTGCTATGTAATTCTGAAGCTACAAGGTTTGGACTGTCCTTAATTGGATCCACCATCCCTTGGTCTATGTCAGGTGGTATCAAAGCAGAGTTGATCTTGTGGGAGCAGACTTGATCCTGTTGGAGTGAAGATTGATCTTGTGAGGGCTAATCCTGTGAAATTGATCTTGGCGAAGAGATTGTATGATCTTGGTTGCAGATCTGTGGCATTGAACTTGTGAAATTGTGCCCTAGTTGTTTTGTAAGATTATAGATTGCGATCTGACTTGCATACAACTTGGAGATTGTCACAAGGTGGTCGGTGAGGGTTTGTTGCAGAGGGTTTTGCATATCTTTAAGGATGCCTCCGAGAAGATTGGAACCTAGAGTTATTTCTAATCTTTGTGATACTGTGGAATCCTGGATCACAGAGAAAGTAAAATCAGATTTTAGATCTAAGATGGAGTTGATGAAAAATGACATGGTCGCCGAGATCATGAAAGTTGTTATTGGTATACCTCGGAATGTTGGTACTGAGGATGGCTATGAAGAAGCTGTTGAAGACTTTGAGCCTGCTGGATCTAGTGGTGATGACCAGAGGGACATATCTGGTGAGGACAAACTGCTCGGTTACATAGATCTGGTGCTCGATTAAGTAGTAGTTACCGAATAAAAGTTTCTACTTTCTCTGTACCTTGAAACTAGATAACTTGTTTGATTAGATTGGTGAACTTGAAGATTTCTTTGAGCTGGAAGAAATTAAAGATCCTCTTCGAGTGAGATTGGCACAGACTAAGTTGAAAGTACATGCTGCTCTTTGGTGGAAAGAACTTCAAAGAGATAGAGAAGATGAAGGTGAAATGAAGATCAATCAGTGGAGGTTGATGGTGACAAAATTGAAAGCTAAGTTCATATCGGTTAACTATGAGCTTGACTTGTTTAAGAAGTTGCAGAATCTGAAGTAGAAGGATTTGTCTATTGAAGATTATACCGAGGAATTCTACAAGCTTACTATTTGGTCTAGACACAGAGAACTTGGTAAGGAAAATGTAGCTCGGTATGTGAATGGTCTGAGATTCAATATTCAAGATGAGCTTGGTATGTTGAAGATTGATTCTGTTGAAGATGCTTATCAGTATGCTTTGAAGGTAGAAGATAAGTTGAAGAGGAAACAACATGGTAACTCCCAAGGGAAGGAGAAGATTGATCACTTGGTGAAGGATAAACCGACTAATTCAGAAGATGAACAAAAACCTATGGAACCGAAGAAGAAGATAGGTAGAGTTACCTTTAAGGGTACTTGCTATAACTGTGGAGAGGAAGGACACCGTTCTTTTGAGTGTACATAGAAGAAGCTTGGTGATCGACAAACTGCTGTGGTGAATGAGAACATTTAGGATGAACCTGAATAAGAGAACTTGTTGCTTCGACGAACATTGCTCGGTACAAAGGAGGAACCTTGTTAGAGGAGTAACTTGTTTAGGACCTGATGTAAGTCTGGAGGTAAACTTTGTGATGTAATTGTTGATAGTGGTAGTACTGATAACCTTGTTGCTGAGGACATGGTTCAAAAACTTGGTTTGAATAGAATGAGACACCCACATCCTTATAGGATTGGCTAGTTGTGAGATGATCATGCTCTGGAAGTTAGAGAACAATGCTTCATTGATATTCAGATTGGCTAGTATAAGGATCTTGTGTTATGTGATATTGTGAAGATGAATAGTTGTGATATATTGCTCGGTAGACCTTGGCAATATGATTGCAGAGCTATTTATGACTGTGTGAAGAATGTGTTTACTATTTAGAAGGATGACGTGAGGTTTTCACTGGTGCCTTTGATGGATACAACGCTCGGTAGGAGAAGCTTGAGTATTGGTTCATGAGTTGAGTTGGTAGATCTAGAGAAAATGAATGATCAGTTTGGAGAACTGACCTGTATGTTGTCTAGAAAGGACTTGAAGAGATGGAGGAAGTTGAAGTGGAAGAAAATGCAAGCTGAGAAGATGGAGGACTTGTATGTGAAGAACCAATTCGAGGTTTATGTGCTGAACCCTAGAAGATGTTCTCCTCACATATGAACATCTTTTGGAACTTGGGGTGTTTGATGTAGGGGCATTCTGGGGTGATGCAGGGGCATTCTTTGTCCTCAGTGAAACTGCATGGGTGTTTTGGCCGGTGTTACTCAGTTGTAGCCTTGACTGACGATCTTGGTCATTGAAGGAAGCTCAGTCGTTGAAGGAACTCAGTAGTCTCTAGCGCTCGGTGAAAGTGTTACTTGGTCATGCCTGCCGTGCTCGGTCGACACTGGTGCTCGGTGATGCTTGGCATGCTCGGTTATTTCACCGTCGCTCGGTAGTTCTGGCTTACTGACTGGAGTTCTATGTGATTTGTTGGGCTGACTAGGTGCATTTATTATTGGTAGTTGTTGTTACATGCCGACATGCTGAATTAAATGTTTGTATACAATTTGTAAGCTGACTTGTATGGAATTTACTATTTGTTTGTGGGAGTTAATGGTTTCATCCAACTGACTTGTGGCTGATGATTAGTATTTAAGGGGTGTTTGGGTAGATGTTTGAGGGGAGATTGGGGGGATCATCAAGACATGACTTGGTGACTGGAAGCCTGAAAGTTGAAGTTGGCGAAGTTGTGGAAAAGATCTTGCAGATCAGATTATTATCTGATAGTTTGTAATAGCATAGCTAGTGGTTTGCATACTTGGGAACAAGGAGATTGCTTGGAGGCTTGCGAGCTCAAGTTTAGATTTGCCTTAGAGTTTCCATCAGCTTCTGATTGTCTTCAGAGCTGAATTGGCTGGGATTGTATTGGATCTGTGTGTGGATCTTGTAGAATTACCATTGTTTGTAATTGGCCCTAACCCGGAAGGCCTTACAGTCAGGCATGTTAATGAAAATTGTTTTGAAACATCTTGTGTTGTGTATTTCCACTGTGTAATTCTAAAGCTACAAGGTTTAGACTATCCTTAATTGGATCCACCATCCCTTGGTCTGTGTTAGAACAATACAAACAAAGAGAGATATTAATAAATACATGTTATACATATTCAAATAGAAATGTTAAACTGATATATCCAATATAGATCAGATGAACTCAACTCTTTCATCCCACTAAAGCATCTTGTGAGTGAGAAGGTTGTGGAAGGTAGAGGCGGAGTAATTTCGGGCACATGATGGTTATCCCAACACTAGGGTTAGGCCTTGAGGGAAACTGCTTGTAGCCTATTTCATGCAACCTAGGCCCTGTAACTCTTCCACTCTTGATGGCCTTAGAGAGAGAGAGAGAGAGAGGGAGTTCCTCCATGATCTATATGAGAGATATGTTGGCTTTCATACAAAATATGTTGTTTTACTTATTTCATTGTTGGTTTACATTTCTTTAATGATTTTGCATAATGATGGACTAAAGAGCCCCTAATCAAATCAAAACTTTTTTTAATTGACATTAAATAGAATAGTGTTAAGGAAAAGAGCCATTACAATTAATACTAGATCATGATTGATTATGAAAGATGTGTTTAACACACTTGTTTTCTAATCAACAAGAATGAATCTAATAAGATGTATTATGTGTATATTGTGTATGCTTCATGTCTTCATGCACCAATGTGTATACTTTGTGTATGCTCTATGTCTTCATGCATTAATGTGTATTCTTCGTGTTTTCATATATTCATACATGTGTTCCATGTATTCAAATTTAAATGGAAGTGTTAATCTAATATGTCTGGTATGAATTCTACAAATTCTTTTCTGTAATCCCGCTAAGGCATCTCTGAGTGAGGAGGTTGTGGAAGGTAGAGGCGAGATAATTTCGGGCACATGATGGTTATCCCAACATTGGGGTTAGGCCTTGAGGGAAACCACTTGTAGTCTGTTCCACGCAACCTAGGCCCTGTAACTCTTCCACTCTGGATGTCCTTAGAGAGAGAGAGAATGACTTCTCCACAATTCATATGAGAGATATTTGATATACATACACATTATTTTATTGGTTTGCATAATGGATGAATAATGTAGGATGTAATGCTTAAAAGAATGACCTATATTTTTGTATGTCAAGATTTGTTATCCTTATTATGTCATCATTGCATTTGTGGTTAAACCCCTTTTGTAATCGTAAACCATTGCAAATCTCAGCTAGTATTCGTCTGTCTACTGTTGGGGTTCATGTTAACCATTTACTTTAGTTTTGTCTATCTCCTTTTTGTACTTTCAAGTGAAAATACTAAAAATACCAAATATCGAGCTATCATATGAGGGAGCTTCCCCTCTCAAATGCAGAGGAAGATTGCAACTTGATCGTGATTTAGTTGTAATCTCTCCAACTATTGGCACATTTTTCACTACTCACAGGGTCACTTCTAAAAAAGTTCTCGTAGTGACAAACCTGTTTACCGACACAACCATAGTGGGATCACATAAAGGCTTTTGGTCTATTAGTCAAGTGGACTAAAATTGAAGCCCCCAAGAAAAATATTATTGACAAGTTTGCAAACATACTTGAGGGGCAGGTAAGTTTGAAAACCCTAGCTAGGAATTTTTTTCTATTAGAATGAATAGATCAAAACATGAAAAGTAGGATATTATTTGGAGAACCACTCTTTTTTTAAGGGTTTTGTTTCTATAAAATCGATTGGGAGCCAAGTTTTCATCTGAAACTTCATAAGCCAAAAATATTTCCCCATTGTATCAAATTGAGTAACCTACCCTTAGAGTATTAGAGTGAAGAGATCCTAGAAAAAATGGTGAATTCCTAGGTACTTTCATAGGCTTTGAAGAGGAATCCTTTTTTGGAAGGGTAGAGATAGAAAAGATCTTAGTGGATCTGGATAATTAGTTTAGATTCTTAGACAATTTGTAAATACTTGTAGAAAGAGGAAAATGGTTTTAGAAGATAGAAGTGGATAATAAAGGGGGTAGATACATTATAAGAAAAGGGTATATAAAAATTTGTTCAAAAGGAACTGGGAAGGCTATTGATCTAACAAAGGATACTAGGGGCAGAAGTGACCCTGGAAAAAATATCTATAAGAAACTAAATTAACACTAGTAGAATTTGACAAATAAATGACTACGTGACTAAAAGATATAGTCACGTGACTAAAAGTTTTAGTCACATGACTAAAAGTGATCAAATTCTACTATTTTTTTGCAATTCACAAGTATAAATGAATAATTTGGTCATTGGGTAAAATCACAACTAAGTAATTGGTCAGACAAATAAAAATGACTAAATACATGACTATTACTCTTTTTTTTCTTTTTCTTTTGAATTTGATCATAATTCATAGAGGTTAAGCCCCCCTCATGACACCCCTCCATAAGAGGACAATTTGGCCACCTTGGTGGCTTGGAGCCCCATAAATACCTATTGTGTGGGAGACATTGCCTCTCAATGTAGTCTAAGGCCTTCACATATTTTATAAAAAAAATTAACATAATTTATATTCTTTAACTTTTAATACTCATTATGTTAATGAATTATTAATATTTTTAACTATGATTTGAAGCCATTTGATTTCCCCCTTGTGTTATCATGTCAAATGTATCAAAGAGAAATTGTGGTCAATTTCACTAGTAAAATATAATTTAAACAATCCAGTTACATTTTGAGGGCTTGCAAACATTAAATTTTACAAGGACCTATGTTTATATACATTTCCACCAGTTGATGGAAATGAAATTATCAATGCTTATGCCTTCGAGGCTGAGCTTGTTGTCCACATGTATTTATTAGTTCCTGCCTACGACAGGTAAATTTATGAATTACTAAGATGCATTTTTAAAAATTTGAACTGTCAACCAAACAATTAGAACAAATAATTAAATTTTATTAAAAATAAACAATTAATCATAGACATTATAAATATTAAGTAATTTATATTTTCAATAATTTAAAATTTTAATTTTTCTGTGATAAAAAGAAAAAAAATTGATAAGTAGAAGATATTTTCCACAACAATTAAAATTGTGACATTTCTATCACGATTCAAGTGCAAAATTTTTTGAGTCAAACTCATTGACCTGTGTTTTCATGAGTAGTTTTTCACTTGAACCCATGTCTCATGAGAATGAATGAAACACTTAGAACTCATTGCATCTAGGTGATGCTCATTATTGAAACATTATGAACATTCTTTATAAAAAAACAAAAACAAAACATTATAACAATTTAAAAAAATTAAACATTTCTGAAAGACTCTTTATAACATTGTCACGACATTTGTCTCCCTTGCTTCTGTTTTAGCCAGATCTGTTGGACTTCTACGCGCCTTTCAACCTTCTCTTTTTATTTTTATTACACTACAGCTTCTTCAAACCTTGGCAAGGGCCGCCAAGAAATCCCTCGCGAACACCGGTGAGGTTTTCCTTCAAGCTTCAGGACGCTGGGTTTTTCATTCCAATAGTTTGCATCATGTAGTATTATACTTATGACTCTATACATATTTTATTGACATTTGCATTCTTGTGCTTTGAAGAGGTTTTGTAAAATTGTGTAAGTGATTTAAGCTCGAAGGTATGTTTATGCATAGGGTTTATAATATTCTTCTTCTTATGTAGCACTACATTGTTTAAAACCATGCACTCATCTTCATTCTCCACCAATTGGTGAATTGAAAAAGTAGCATTGTATAGCTCCACAACTGTATCAAAAACTTTGGGTGAGGGAAACATAGAAAATGTCAGCATCTTTGAAATCAACAAGGTGCCCATTCCAGATCCCATACCTCCTCCTAATGAGTGGTAACCTTGAAACCCTACACAGGAAACAAGAATTGTAAGGCCTAAAAATCCTAAATCCCATTTCATAGTGCAAATGGAAAACCCTTGAAGCATGCCCCCTTAAAACCGACGCAAAAAATTAAAAGAGTGAGGCCCAAATACATCAAATTCATTTCAAAGACCTAAACAGTGAAACTGGTAGAGACAAACTCAAAGCAACCCGGATAAATAAATATTTCTACTTGATTAAATCTCAAGTGAGTCCATTCCTCTAAATTGGCTGAAGATATAAATAAATATTCTTGACTAACCAGGTTTTTGGTGCTTGTTCTTCACATAATAAAAAAAATCCATACTATGGCGAGTCTGGTGACTGGGAAGCCAAGATACATTTCAATGGAGCTCTGCTCATGCACATTTGTTGGAAAAACTTGTGTCTTCAAACTTCCCAATCTTCAATCAGAAACCAACAGACACATAGTCTAAGGATATTGAGCACTTAATTCTGCATGTTTAGCTCCCCATTCTTACCATATTGCAAGCACTTGTATGCAACCCATTTGTTTTCATTCTACTCATGGTTTTGCAGGACAATACACTCAGAATGAATCATCACAGTAATGACAAAATTGGGCTAGAAAAAGAAGATAGAGAAGCATAACAATTTCCAAATGGTGACCATTGGTATGAAGCTAAAATGCAAGTTCAAGCTCACTCCTAGATTCAACAGGGGTATACAGAGTAGAATGAGCCTTGGGCCTTATCTCTTCAGGTTGTCTTATGACCACCTTCATATCTGGTCTGACAGAGGGAGAAGGAGCACAACAACCAATTGCAAGTTGAAGTGCCTGAAGCAACCCATCATCCAATGGACTTCTCATTCCCCTCAGAATCTCAACATCAAACAGTTCCAAGGTACTCTCCTCTAGCACTACATTCTTCACAATGGATGGAAAACCCACAACCTCACCAGAACTATCATCCCTGCCTGGCCTCTTACCAATCAGTATTTTAAGAAGGAGAATGCCAAATTTGTATATGTTAGTCTTCGTATTGGCCTTCTTCATCTTCTGGAGCTCAGGAGCCTTGTATCCTTCACGAGTAGATACATTCATCATCTCAGTAGCAGCTAAAGGGGTCATTAACCGGTCTAGGCCATAATCTGTTAGATGTGCTACATAGTATTCATCCACCAACGCATTCTTAGACTTGAGGTTCCCATAAATGACAGGCATTTCAAGCCCTCTCGTTACTCCAAGAGAAATCTTATGACTGCGAGCCCAGCTCAGAGCTGGCTTGCCACCTCAAGCATCATGAAGAAGTTCAGCCAAGTTGCCATTAAATAGATAATCATATGCAAGAAGCTTTTTTCCTCTCTCTCCTTCATAAAATGCTCAAAGAGGCACTATGCTTTCATGCCGAAGCCTGCCCAGATCCTTAACCACAGGAAGACATGCCTCTCGGTACTTGCAAGTGCCTTCCCTGAGAAGCCTCAGAGCAATAGTTCCCCCTTGAGTGAGCTTGGTCTTATACACAGTTGTCACCCTCTTATAAACGATAACCCTCTTCAATATCTATTTATTTGATTGGTGCTTAATGCAATTTTGGTTTTTCTTTGACAAATGAAAAACGAGGGTATCATTCTCTTGTAAATTCTGGTTTTCTTTCAAATTCATCCATTAGTGATGGGTAAGCTACAAAGTTTGAAATAAAACTTGTCTTGTCATGTAACTTCCTAGATACTTCAGAGTTTGTTTTCTTGCAAAGTCTGTGAATTAAAGTGTTATAGGTAATATCATTTGGCACTAAGCCTCTGTCAATCATTGTTTTCAAAAGAATGTTTGCCTTCCATGTCTGGCCTTTCTTGCAAAGTCCACAGATAATAGCATTATAATGGATCACACCAGGCACCACTCCATTGTGCTGAATTTCCTTGAATAGCTTCAAAGCCATTTCTAAATCATCATTTTTGCAGTGTCCATCAATAACCATTGTGTAGGTTGCATCATCTTGGTAAGGAAAATAATAGTAAAATGTACTTATCCTCTTCTTCTATCTGAACTTGTGTTGACAATGATTTGATTCATAATCATATTGAAGGTGTTGAGAAATTCTAGCTCTTTCATCTTCAAGGAATATAACTTCCTTTCCAAAAAACATTAGTTTACAAGACTTTTGGACCAATACAAATTTCCTATCTTCTTCCACAATAAATATATAAAGGGCTCTTTTGACACATTGATCAATACAAAATTTGAGAGACAGACAAAAGGTATTTCTACCTTTCTTAGCTAATCTATTATATTCCTCATCAAACATACCTGTAGGCTTCACCAAAGAGGATACCAATGTCCACTTGTATCTCTCCATCAAGAGTTTTTCCTACCTTGAACTTCCATAGCCCAAAGTTCTTCCCATTTAACTACTCAATATCAGACCTTGACCTACTCAATATGAATCTAACAACACTTTCTCTATATCCTCACAAGATCCTTCAAAGGCTTCCATTGAAACTAGTATACACATACTACAACAAACCTTCACACCAAGGTTTAAAAATTGCAATCTCTCAACAATTTCACCATTCAAATGTGTAGTTATGACACAAAATGACATGGCTTCACCCAAGAAACCATGGTTTGATACCAAAAGTTGGGGATTTAATCCTTGCTTCAATCGACCAATATGCTAGGATAACAGGACACATTAAAATTGTGTGATCAAACCCAATTATGTTTTTATACCAAATCATTTAGTACAATAAGGAAATACATGAAACTATATGCATACACATGAAACAAATTCAAATGGAGAACTCTAATGGGAAAAACCCACCATCAAAAAGACAATAACCATTGCATTCACAAGAAATATGTCAAATACAATAAGCCTCTCCTGAAGAATATCTCAAGCTGCAAACTACAACATACAACCTCCAACTAGCATCTAACCAAACTTCATTCCATCTATACATGCAAGTAGATATAGGCAGCAAGACATTCTCATCGAATACCAACCATCTAAAATATCTAACTACCATATAAAATACCAATAGTCATACAACCAAAACATGACCATACATAGACATTAGCATATCGCACATCGCATCGAACTTGAATTAGTCACATAGATAATCATTGTAAATAGGGAGTCATCATTGCTTCCAATTGGTCAAAGGCTATTTACCATCTTCAGCTAAACTGCATACATGTCTTCCTACACCACAACCAAACACCATCCATGGATTGTGGTAACAAACAAAAATACCTAATCGCTTCTAGCTACTGTCAATACCTTTGAGCATGCCCTAGAAGGTCACCATGCACCTAAACATCACTGCATATAATCCATTAATAATGCAGACACTTGTACCATCATACACACTCAAGTAAGCTAAACAATTATGCAATTGAGACTTCTCCTCCAAATGAATTGCAATTGCAACAATAGTGACAGAAGACTTAGACAAGTCTCCATGCTAAAGTACAACATCTAAAACCCATCACAACTTACCATGGTGTCATAACTAACTTAATAGCTATTTATTAGTCTACAAGCAAACACTTAGAAAAAACTAGAACAATTTCACCATTTTATCTCACCAAAGGCCTTATTAAGAGCCCGTTGTACGTGAATAGAACCCCACATTTTATTAGTATATGTTCCCACATTTTGCATACATGTCAACTTGGGTAGTTGCAACCTATTGCATATAGTGAATCTACTACTTATTTGCTCACTTTTCTCCATTTCCTTGAATGGGAACAATACAAGATCATAAGAATAAGAAACCTTTCAAGAGCGATGATATGTGTAATGGAATCTCAAGAACTAAATTGGACTCCTCAAGCAATGGATACATCTTTGTTTTTGTTCATTGCTTTTTATATTGACTGTCCCTAATTGTGTTCGTTGTCAAGACTGATTTCTAATTAGTTCTTTTGCTGCTATATGCTTGTATATCCTTCATAGGGCCCTACTCTTCTCTAAAAACAACAAATGCTTCCTTTTGAGTCTTTGTCACTACTTGTGCTTTGTTCTTCAATTTTTTTAAACATTCTTTTGATTGTATTTAATCCCTTATGCTCTTCTAATCACTGACTACTGTAGTACATTATTCAAACCCCTTGATCTTAAGAATTCAAGTTTTCTACCTTTGGAAGTCACTGTTGTTTGTTGCATATTCACAACACTGTTGTTGATAGTCATTGGTCATTGCTCCTTATACATTTTACATTCATTTTCATAAGGAATTACATATGAGTAGTCATAGACTTTCATCCCTACACAAAATGGATTTTTTAATAACTTGATAAGGCTTTAGAAACTTTCAAACGAATGCAATTGGCGGATTAAAATCCAAATTCTATAAGATTTTTCCAGCATCCTCCCTACTTATGCTCAAGCTGGTGACACTTCGGAATAGGATATGGATATCCATCAAAGCATAATGGAAGGGGAATTTATGCCAAATTTTATAGTTGGAAATGCTCCTACAGAAATACATGTTTTCAGGCAAAATGTGGCAATATACACGAGGCACATAAGCTGTTTGATTAGTGCTTAGTGCTTTGCACTAGAAATATTCACCCCAACCCACAGGGATATAAAGGCTTGATGCTTATGAAATATTTTAGGTGGAACTTTATCACGTTATTCAATGTCCAGAGCTACCACAACACCATGCCGGCCACATTGCAAGTATTTAATGCATCACCAGATCTCCTTTGACAATCACAGAGTATTTTCAGTAATGAAATGAAATCTTTAGATAAAATGTGTGTGCATTTCACCGTTTTCATTGATTCGCCATTAATTGCAGCGTCCAGTTTTCATTCAACCCTTTACAACTATTTTGAGTCCTAGCAGGATCATAAGACACTAATGTATAGTGATTGAGATGGTCATTTTTATGTCTGTCAGATGGAAATGGCAGAGGCATTCTTTGTGGTCTGGGTTGGTAGATGCCCCACACTTCTTGCATGCTTGCCATCCCCACTTAAATATCACTTAATGAAAGTGAACTAACAATTTGTTCATTTAATGATAGCTGTTTATAGAAGTTTACACAAGATCCCAGCTATTAGCCTATGGACCTCTAGTTTTTTACTTACTTTTTCCTTTTCCTATGACACTCCTTTCCTCACAGTAGGCATATTTAGTCATCACCTGATCAATGCATGCATCCACAGTGTACACCAAACCACTAAGCAACCCATTCACAATTTTCTTAAACATAATAATGTTAACATAGCCAAAATCTTGAATCAATCAATCACGAAGAATTCCATTTTGCAAAACACTTCAACACAAATCCCACCCACCAATTCACCAAAAGCATAAACAAAACAAGATAATGATGGATCAAAGTGTAGAGACTATCATCATAATATCTTCTTGCAATTTGAACACTTGGGCGGTTCACAGTAAGAGAGGGTTTGATCACACAGCCATTGGTGACCTGCTTCGTTCCATAGTAAACAGCCAAATCTACAGAGGGCACAAACAAGTCTATAACATCCCTTATGACTCTCCTACTACCGGAGGATCTATTGAACTAGCCACTTGCCACAAAAATTCCTTCTTTCCTTTCTTTAAAGATAAAAAAGAACCCAAGAAACTCTCAGATTGTTGGATTTGGGCAGGAGGAAAAGTGTTTGGATTTCGTGGGCAATCGATTTTTGGGCTTAATTGGATTGAGTAAATAGTAGATTCACGAGTTGTTTACTATTATTGGGTTGTAAATTGGGAGGTATTTGTGTATGTAAATGCTCCGTCAATG
This sequence comes from Chamaecyparis obtusa, assembly GCA_027943335.1. NCBI lineage: Eukaryota > Viridiplantae > Streptophyta > Pinopsida > Cupressales > Cupressaceae > Chamaecyparis > Chamaecyparis obtusa. The sequence continues at coordinate 963,292 of BSBK01005809.1, forward strand.
TGAAAATAGCGAACTATTACAGGCATCTATGCCCTACCACCTCATAGAGGTTCAATGTGACTGCCCGTGAGGGGTAGTCTCTTGGCTCTTCAAATTTCTTCTCCTCTTCAAAGTCCTTTGGCTAGATCTAGTTTTAAACCATATTAATTGTTGATTTGGTTTCTTTTTGTTCGATAGCTTTATATTAGTTATTGACTGCACATTTTTCTACATGGAGAAAGATAACCGAATCTGCCAAATTCTCCTGGCGCCCCAAACTTTAAAATTAATCTAATGAGTTTTGCATATTTTTGTGTTTGGCTGCGGGTTTTTGTGCAATTGGACAGATAATATATCATAGGGTGCTTGGGATATCATGGTTGTGCCTCAGACATTTCAAAACTGCTCTCGTTTCCATACCCATCCTGTTTGGTATGGCAACAGGATTCTAGGAGGACATGGTAACCTAGGTCGATGACATTTTTAATATTATTTTAATATTACTTATAACCTCATTATAACGGTCTCATTGCATTTGTCACAAATTTACCAAAAATTTAATTATAAACATGCTCATTTTCTCTTGCCTGGCTTACATAGCAGTAACGACAAGATTTATTAAAGTTATACTGTTGAAAGAGCCATCTTGTGCCACAAGATCAAAAGCCTTTGAATGCTTATTTAATTCATATTTATACGCAATAGTAAATTAAATAAATGTGAGAAATTATTTTTAAGCAAGTGCCTTAAGGAATAACCAAGTATTTAAAAAATTCCTTTAGTTTTGACACCAGTCAGTTAGCTGAAATTGATCACCTTTTTTCAGTGAAACCCGGGGACTCACACCCCCAAAAAACCTCGAAGTACCCATCCCCGAGACGTCCCCGCACCGGGTACTTGGAGTACTTGAGTACCCCCACCTCTACCATTCCGCAACCACGCCGCCGGTGGGACAGGTACTTGAATTTCTATTTGAATTTTGATTTTTGAATGCTACTATTGGATATGTACTATGTTACTATTTTGAATGGTCAATGGTTCTGGTTCGTGTTGCAATTTTGTTATGTTCAAGTATTTCAATTTGGTATGTTATACTGAAACATCATTTCATAACAAGCATTTCAAGCTCTATATATGTATAATATACAACACCCCACCTGTCCCCCGCCCCCCGCTGCCGTCTCCCCACCGTTCCCCCGCCGTCCCGAAATTGATGCCCTTTCTCCCCCCGTCCCAGAAACTCGTCCCGGCGTCCCGACGTACCCAAGCACCGGTGTTACACTGCCTTTTTTGGCACCATGTTGGTGCTGATTTGTCCAAAATCTGGTGCTATTTGACCAAAATTTGCTGATTTTATAAAGACTGATTGATATTGATTGTTGATCAGCTCACAGGTTTAAAGTATGATTGTTTCTAGTGTCATACTCTATTTCTTACTGAGAGTTGAATTTTTTTTTGTGTGGCGTGCCTCGTTCTTACTAAGAGTTAAATGTTGTTTGTTTGTTGTATCTGACTTGGTAAAGGAATAATATAGTATTTCTAATAGTGTGGAGTGTTGTACTAAGATTGATAGAATAATGTCATAGTTAACTATAATTACTGCTTATTTCTGTGGTATAAATGATGAAGCATGTTGTTTACTTGGTTTGAGGTGAAGTCACAACATTCGCCGAATTTCATGTATGAAATTTGGAATTTAGCAAATTCCAATAAAATATAAAAAACTTGTTTTAATTTGGCCCAAAGTTTGAATGGAACAAAACTAGGGCTTTTTAAAATGAAATATATTCAGTCATCTGGAGGAATAGGTGCAAATCTTGGGTTGAAATGAATAGGTGCTAGAACCAGGAGACATCACAAATCTCTGACGAAAAAGAATAAGCATGGAAATGAATAGGTTTTTGCCCCACGATGAAATGCATAACTGCAGAGATGTCATTGATGCTGAAATATCTAAATCACATCATGAAGAAGCTAATTGGCTGATACTAGTCAAATCACTTATGTCATCATGTGGGTAATTGGGATGTTTGACCTGCTTCTATGCCTAAGATGTCCTCACTAATTCCAGATGCTTAACGATATTTGTAGCTGCCCCTATTTTGGTGAGTGCTCATGAGTTATTCTATGAAGAGATTTTACTAGATTGTCAACTTGAAGACAGTTCAATTCAAGTAGATAGATTCACCTCAATGTTGTATCCTAATTCCGACTGGGACTAAAAGTTCTTCCTCAGTTCAGTAGCTAGCTTCACCTTACTTATCTACCTAGACAACACAAAAAATTTATTGACAAAATCAGACAAATTTATTTATTAAGCTTTTTTTTAAAGATTAAGTATCCGGCAAGTAAATCGTAACATTTACACCATATAAAGGAAGTATCTGCATAAACTACCCTATAAAGGGTGATGCAGACTACCACTAACAATATAATACATAAACATAAAAGCTAAGCCAAACATTTACCTACATTACATATCTGCCATACCATAACCAGCAGAAGACATTCTAACAAAGGCCAAACATTTCTCTCACTGCCACCAGTGCCTAATGAAGTTGAATGAACCCCTAGTGTCTCATTCCCATACTTTGTAGTTGTGCAACATTTTTTCAATGTTCATATGCTCAATTGTCACGGGCTTGGGAGGAACCCGTGCGGCACTGGCAAAATCGTCCAAGTCTAATGCAATGAAGCCGAACTTGACCGAATCCAGACTACGCCTTAACACAGTAACGCAACACGAAAGCCCAGATCTGATCGTCCCAAGTGCACAATGAAATCCGCTAAGTAATCCAATGCAAGAAACAATGCAATGCAAATACACCAGTCCAGATTTATGGCGAGGCAATGCCTCCAAAATTCTTCATCAATTGATCCCAATTACAAAGACAAGAAGGAGCCCTTACAAAGACAAGAAGGAGCCCATGTTGAAAAACACAGATCTCCTCTATAAAAAAATGCATTCGAGCCAAACAGACTTAGCTCAATGCTTGTTACAATAGTATGCAACCCCAGGCTGCAATGCAAGTATGAAACGAAACTGCTCCAAGTCGTCGCCAAAGGAAGTCGCACCTCTGCACTGCTCCTCTGCCGAAAACTTTCGCAAGTCACTTCGCTCTCCACCACTCCGCTCTGATCCTGCTAAGACTGAGCCAAGGCCGCTGCCTTTATACACAATTGCCCTTGGAAGAAGCGGTCCCAGATTTAGGCCCGCACCTAAATTGAAATGCCAGGAAATTAATGCAACGTCTAGCCATTACAATGCCGCTGCCCCAACGGTAAGATCTATAACGGCTAGTTACATCCACGATGCAACGCAACAAGGCAAGCGCATTACGCCAGCGCTAATGCCGCCCGCTAATTCCGCTACTGATGCCGCCACGCAAAGAACAAGTCTCAAGTAGCCGTTACACATCAATGCATTCTCCAAGGCACAAAAACCCCGTCGGCCCAATCAAGTAAAAATGAATCGCGGCAAACTCGAATTCCATTCAAGTCGGCCCAGCTGCATAACAAATCGATCATGTCGGCCCACGAACACAAAGAAAACATCACCGCAATGAATCTGCACAAGACAAACTCATTCAATGAAGCTGCATTCTTTCGACACGAACAATTCGCGACTTCTCCAAGTCCCCAACTCGGATCCAAACAGCTCACAAAAGTGATCCACAGTCTAGCCCTGTGACATCAATTGTCTACAAGGTTTACCAATAACACCACCAGTTGAACCATTGCTATCACTGGGGCTGCATTTGCTTCTAAACTATCAAATTTAATGCCATTAAATATATCTTCTTGCCTGATCGAGTGAGCAAGCTTATGATGCTCAAGTAAAGGCATCATGTAGCTACTTGACACCTACAAACACCCCTTAAAATTGTGACACCGCCAAGTTTTTAATGACCTTATTCAAATCTTGGCAAAAATTTGTAAGAGTATTCACATCTTTCAGCAATGCTTGAACCTCATACTTCAATGCGTAAACTTTCACACTAGTATCACCTTCATTTGCTAGCCTTGTACCATGCAACTAAAGGATATGCATTTAATCCTTCACCAAAGATGTTCCTTCCTGCAGACCACCCTCCTCTAGGCACGTCCTTATAAGAAGCTCCACAACATTTTCCTACACCTTATGTAATTGTATATCTGCCAAACAAGGGTTTAGACCAGTTATAGTAAACTGAAGATAACTTTCACTAAACTGGACCAAATAGAATCATAAAGGATAGAGGCTTTTTGTCAAATGTTGTATGTGCAACTTCCTTGGTAGACATGTATGTAAAATGTGGAAGGAAAAAAGGCACAATAGTATCCTTGAAAGAAATATGGTATCAAGGACTACAATTATTGTAGGATATGCACAAAATGGACTTTTTGAAAAAGCTTTGAAGACTTCCGAGAGAATGTAATTGATAGGTGTAAAGACAGATTCTACTATCTTTTCCAACAAATGGGCAATCATTGTCACTATATATAAATAGCGAAATGCATAAACAGTAAAGAGACATCCACCAATTTAATGTGTCTTTGACTTCCATCTTTGTTCTATAAGCATGTCACTATCCTTGTACACTATCACTTCTTTTATACCTCTGCACACTTTGGTGATGTCCATCACTGAATTTTATCACTTCATAACTCCAATTCCTTCATTACAATATCTTGATACCTTGTATGCCACATTCCTTGATCAATATATCTTATCATGATTATATAGCACCACCCCATAACTATGCATTACCCTTTAGATCATTGCTTCATAATTTCTTCTTTAAGTGCATGATTGATTTATTACTGCAACCTTAAGCTCCCTCTAATGTTCATCTATTGTACTAGTTTCCATACTTCCATCATACTTAGGGACCTCAAAACAACTTAGCAACTGCACTTATTTGTTAGAAGAGACATTAGATACGCCTCTTCACTATTTTCATTATATGTTTGGTGCTTTGAGAAGCATTCTTTACATCTTTATCAATGGAGATCATTTTTCTTCATCTAACCGTCATCTCCTCATATTTTTCTATAACCTCATCATCCCTTCTACTATTTTCCCAGCCACATCAAATTGAAGACTCCTTTCATTTGATTGTTAATAACACTATTGTTCATTGTATTCTCACTACTTTTTAATCTTAGATCACCATTGTTTTGAAACAGTTTGCCTATGTAACAATGGGATAATTTGGTAACAGTGATTTTATTCTCACTGCTAATAATCTGACTAAACCCTTGTACAGGCAGTTCACATTCAGCACTAAACAGCAAAACTCCCCAAAATCAGACTTAAACCAAGTATTCTCAAACCACCATGACAAATTCTCATGCAACAGCTAATAATTCTCCACCAAAATATTCTCAAAGCAAAAGGATTTCCAAGCAAACTAAGCAAATCGCTCCCCCAAAACATTCCCCACGCACTACCTGAAGGCCTCCACGCACAGCAAAAACAGTGCCTCCCCTGCTTCCCTCCTCCTACCCCTAATAACTCCTACACCTCTCCCCTCGGACAACAAAAAAATAGAAAGAAAACTTGTTATGCCATCGGACCAGCCAATTACACTGCTGTTAAACGTGCCAGGATGATGGGTATTTCTTTTCCTGGCATGTGAGAAAAATAACAGTAGAAGGCTGAAATTGAATTCCTTTGTTCAAGATAATGTGGTAAGTCAACTATCACAACAAAATTGCTTTTCGATAATAATGCAAGGAGCTTTGTCCGAGCTTATGGGAATATATCCCATTCACAGGCATGTAAAATATATCTCGAAACACTTAATGTTTGATATCATGCTTTATTTGAAAATAAATATATTTTGATTTAACTTATGTCTATATATATATATATATATATATATTAACTACAAAATAATAATGATAATATCATTTTTGATATTTCATAGATAACAAAAATGATGATTGTGATAAGGTAATTGCCACTAGACAAAACTAGCAGCTAGGTCAAGGGAGAATTTAGTTTATAACCAAGGCTTACGTATAACCAAGGCTAACCAATGAGAATTTAGGAAAACTTAACCAGATACTTGAGTTTTGTATGGAATACCTAAGTGAACGCGTGTTTTTGAGTCGGGATGGCATCCACTTGTTTATTCATGTCTATACACCTCTTTCTGCTGATGCTCTCCCTCTCCATCCGGGAGGGCTAGGTTGTTCCTGTCATAGTTTGCAAACTCTGCAGGTACTCTCTCTTTTTTTTTGCTCCTAGAGTGTTTTTGAGTTTAATTTGTGAGTTTTTATAGTCTATAGACAAAGGAAAAACATGGGTAACAATGCCAACATGGGTAAAAGGCTGGTTAAATGGCATTTTCACATGGTTTTTTGCCTATGAAACCATGTATTTCTAATACATTTTGTAACAGAATTTAGCAAAAAATATATGTTTTGTAAAGAAATTTTTGGTACTCTCTAAGCTGCCGAGTTTTTGTTGAGTATTCGTTGAGTTTTTGCTGAGTCAAAAGTTTTGGGCCTGCCAGTATTCAGAGTCCAAGTCTGCGAACTATGGCTCCTGCATTCAACTTGGAAAACCAACATAATGGTTAGTCTTGTTAACTTTCATGATATCATATTCATTAATAAAAATTTAAAAATACTGATCATCATAATTCTCTGAACATTAATGAAAAACATTCAAATTGCATTATGTTTATATAATTATATCTAAACATCAATTCAAATAAAAATCATCCTTGCAATCATGATTAGATTCTTATTAACATAAAAGTTAAAAGCATCTGAAATTCAAAATTTGGGGTGTAACAGTGTGGTAGACATTGAAGAGCAGGGATGGGGGTATATAATGGTACCAAGGCAGCTGCTCCCATAGCATGGAGTGCTCGACTTTATATCACTCTTGTAAGAGGGCTCCCTGGGACAAGGAAGCTCCATAGACGAACTCTTCAGGCTATTGGACTTCGAAAGTGCCAACACACCGTAGTCAAGGACAATACATCTTCAATCAGAGGCATGATTAATCAGGTCAGTTACTCCCATTTATTCTGATTGTTATTTATTTTTGTTATCCCTTTTATTGTTGTTACTTTCAAAAGATCTTTTGGCACTTAAGAACTTGCTTTATCTATTTATGAGTGTTTCTATAGTTTATCCGGATCAACAACTATTTTACATGATTGTCCAGGATGATTTAATTATTTTTAAAAAAAACTTTGTTTCAAATTTCAGGTAAAGAGGCTCGTTGCAGTAGAAACTGAAGAAATGTACAGGGCTAGATTGCAGAAAGAAGCCTTATTGCGAGCTCCTAGGCCTGCTATTGTGGTCCAACATTCTTATCCTTCTCATTCAAGTCCCCAGCAATCCAAGCAAACCTGAGGAGTAGTTTGAATCATGGGAAGCTAGTTCTAGGTTTTTTCAGTAGATAATTGAGTTTTTGAATTTTTCGATGACATACTTGTGTCCTGTCTTATGCGTAGGCGCCCCATATGGTTAAAGAAAATATAGTAATTTTAAAGTCCAGATATAGTTCTATCCCTATGAGGGTGCACAACCAAAGTTTTTTTTTCCTTAAATTGAGAAATTATTTATTCTTAGTTTCTTTTCCTTTTGACAATTCTTAAATTTTTGCTTGGATTTACTGTTTGGATTAGATGGTGGAAATCAAGGTATCTTGTTTGGTAGACATGATAAAAAACTCGTCTTTCTAGATTTAGTGAAACAGCAATGGAGTTCAGCTCCAACTACATGTTTCTCAAGCTACACTGTGGCTCAACTTAGTCTTGCTTCACTCTGATATCATAAACTTAGTCTTGCTTCACTCTGATATCATAAAGAGAAAACTATACATATATAGGAGAAAACACATAAAATTCAACAAACTAACAGAGAAAAACTAAATGTAATTTCATCAAACTTCATATTGTTCATGGCAGTCTGATTAAAGTACAACAATCTTGTCTCTACATTAAATCACCATCAAAGAACATTTTAAAGGTTTATATGAAATATATTTTACACTCTGAAAAGCATTGTAGAAACATTCTGGCTATAATCACAAATGTCTTATTTTCCCTGTTGCTATTAACCAATATTTTCAGCGAGCCTGGCTTATTCGACAAATCAGATAAGCAATAATGTGCAAAAAATTGCAATTATACCCAATTATACCTGATTAATCGTAGAGCCAGCCAATTTTTTCCCTGAAAAAATCCCGATTCGTGGAAAAATTGTTGACCAATCATTCACCCAAATTTTCAATTCTTTTTTATGTTCAAACTTTGAAGCGCTAAAAATCACGTTAAAATCCCTAAATAATGGCAAAATAATGTGAACAAATCAGTGTTACAAGATTCGGATTCGCCTCGGACTCTGCAAGCTGGATTCGGGCTCGGACTCGGACTCGGACTCGGCAAATTGAAAAACCCAAGAAATTCAAAGATTTTTAAGGATTTAAAAACTTTTTCATGCATCATTCAGTCAATTAACATCAAAGACACAATAATTGAGATAAATCGAAGCTACTTTGCACACATAAACAAGTTTACATTGATCACATAAGTATAAATGTGAATTTCTGAAGGAATAAGTTAACTATTAAAGTAGTTACTAAATAACACATTAGAAATCTGAAATATAAATAGTGTCATTGTCAAAAGTCTACAATATTCATGGAATATGAAATCCATGGAATGAAAAGTTTAAAACATATATCAAAATAAAAGCTAGAGCCTAGAAGACAAAGGCCCTATGTCTTCCTACGTGTATGCCTAAGGTAGGTAATGGAATATTTTGCAGCCATCTTCTGTCCCTGTGTTTGAGGCTCAACCTCAGTGGCATCCTCATCGTCCTCATAATCATCATCATCCTCAGACCCCTCACTCTCAGCCTCAGGGTCCTCCACTCGGTCTCTTCGCGCTCTAGCCAATCGATTTGCTAATCTATTTTCTAAAACCCCTATATTCTTCTCCCAAGCCTTTTTCCTCTCTTCTAAGTCTTTGCAAATGATGGAATGACCTTTTTAGGTCTTACAATCATTAGAAAATCTTTGCTCCAGCTTCAATTTGCCCTCAAAAAGCCAGGACAAGTTGTGGGAGATAACACTGCTGAAGGCATGCTGAATCCTGAAATTTGGCTAAGTCTGTAATTTTTTGAAAATCCCCAAAACCTAGAATTTGCATTTTAACTCCTATGAAGTTGAAACCTATCTCAAACATCCTGGAATGTGATTATACAAATATAATAGTATAAGAAATAAATATTATTTCTTATACTTAAATGTTATATTTGTATAAATCCTCCTGCCCCGGAGCTAAAAAAACCAAGAAAATCTCGAAAGCAATTAAATTTTTTTATTTTTTGCTTTTTGGACGAATCAAGTCTAGGCCACGGGACTCGGTGAGTCCTACGAGTCCAAGGACTCGGCGAGTCTTGCAGACTCGCCCAGGACTCGGCCGAGTCTTGGAGCCGGGTCAGCTGGCCTCAGCAAGCCTGGCTCGGCTCGGGACTTGCAGAGTCCTGTAACTCTAGAACAAATCATTGCAAAAACTTGTATAACCCTAGAAAAACTTGTGAAATTGTTGAATTTCTCAAAAATAGGATCAATTCCAAGACAAAATTAAAGTCACTGTAGAATCGGTGTGGAACATTTTTTTATTTTGTCCCTTAGTTTTCTTTCTGACCTTTGGAAAACCCTAAATAGAGGAGCTGAAGGAGTTATGGCAGTCATCGACCAAATTTGGAAAGGCCTTAATCATCCTAAATTGCAGGGGCATGTGAGATAGCGTTGAAGCAGCTGATGAATCTGCTCTAAATCGTGGTTTCAATATGACCCGAGCTTTCTGTACCGCCCACCCCATGGATTCTTATGTGAAAAAGTAAATAATTAATATTATACACTAATTTTAAAATTATAACTATTATGTGCTATTATAGATGGCACTTGATAGGGAAAGAGGGAGCTCCTATAGTTTATAATTAATACTATAAAGTAGTTTTAAAATTAAAATTATTATTGACAATTAATGTAGTTAGGGATTTTGTCCATTCTCTTTGGTCGTCTTTGGTGTATGTATATAGCCAATTATAAGGTTTCTATTCAAAGTCCCTCTGCTTGGCTTAGATAGTTTGGTTTTAGAGTTTTTGTTCTCCTGTTTCTTTAGCTACAATGCATCTTGTGGTTCCTCATTTTTCTCCAGCATGTAAATGGGTGTCTCTGTCCATTGAGGACATTTATGGTTTTGTACTCTATTTATCTATCTCTATTTTAATAAGATTTACAAGTCTATGACCTTTTGCCTAAAAAAAGAACATATGTTCATATTTGTATAAAAATTATAAATTAAAAGCAATGTAAAATTTATAATATATATGTTTAAATTTTCATATATAATTAATATATTCAACTTTTAATATATGTGTGTATGAGTGATTTTTAATTTTTAATTAATATATTTAATTTTATTATTAACATTCGTCTCCATCTAAAATAGTAGTTGCAAGCTAGGTATTGCCAAAACTAGTGGCTTGCTAATCTCTTACTTCAACTAAACAAATGTCTTTTGTTGAATTCTACCCCATATAAAGGACTTAACCAATTGCCATTATGAAATATAAATAATTGCAATTGTGGAATATGGTTAAATAAGCTTTTTCAAATATTGAACTACACCTACAAAATTCCTTGCTCAATCATAGTGGAAGTCCTGGTGATCACTTCAAAATGGCTTCCACTTTTACAAAATTCCTAACAGTAGCTGGATTGCCATGTGATAAATTTTGACCTCAGTTACTTCATAGACTTGGCTACTATTTGATCTCAGACTTAGACAACTGTTTGTTGACTGCCTTCTTAAAAAGTTTGATAAATTTTGATCTCAGTTACTTGATAGACTTAGCTAATATTTGATCTCAGATTTAGGCAACTATTTGGTGACTGCCCTATTAAATCTATTATCTACAATTCATTGTGATCTCAGTTACTTGATAGACGTAGCTAATATTTGATCTCAAACTTAGACAACTATTTGGTGATTGCCCTCTTAAAAGGTTAACTGAATATTTGCATAAATAAATCAGCAATATGAATATAAACGAGAAAATCTATTTTCTATAATTCATGGGTTTAAGTCTATTTTATTTGCTCTCCATATCTCTATGCTATAGTAATGCTCTTAAGTTAAAAAACAAATAGTTTTTGTCTCCTTTTCTACAAATTTTTACGCTTATTTGAAAATCTGATTTTTCCCGAATTTTTCAAAAAATCTTGTAGTTTTGATTTGCCAAATTTTCCGCAAATGATTTTTGCTGCTATGTGACAAATCATTTGCCTTCAATTTGATTTTATGAACCCATATGCCTAGTTTGATAATAACCCAAGTTTTGTTTCACATCAAAGCATCAGACTTAGCTTTATGGTTGTCTCCTGTTTTGATTTGTTTTGGCTTCCTAATAAAAAACTCAATTTAAAAATGCTCACCCACTCTATTAACATAAAAATAAGCATCACTAGCATCATATATGACAGAATATCCAACTTGCTTTCCTTAAATCCCTTGGAGTAGTATGATATCTCACTCATGACAAATTGAACGCTGTTTCAATAAAAAACAGAGATGTCAATAAGGTATCTGAATCTTGTTTGGATTTGGCAATGTTTTTGATATTAAGGAAAACAAGTTTTGAAGGGACCTGAAACCCTTAACAAGAAGGTCACAAAAGATAGACAAATACAACCCACATAAACGAAATGAGTCAAGACTTGAACAAGGATTTTACCAATAGGCTCCCACAACCTAGAACATACAGCTCGGGCGAGGCCCCAAGCAAACCCAGCCAAAAGAAAATCCCAAGATTTTAGGATTTTCCTTTAGCCCCCTTGTGATGGGATCGAAGGGTCATATCAAAAGAAGGCGAAGATCGCTTGGAATGTTTTCCTTTAACCTTGATCCATCCTTCTTCAACCTTAGCGGTAGCATTCTGCCAATCCAACGAGTCCAAACCGGAAGAAACAAAACCCCCAGAGGGGGCAGCATCCTGCCCAAAGGCAGCAGGTGGAGAACTAGAGCCAGGGAGAGGGGCAACTCCAGTAGAAGGACCAGCAGGAGCAGACCCAGAGGCTAACCCTGCAAAAGAACCATAAGGAACAGTGTTAGCCCCAACAAAAGGGGAGGACACCATAGACGCGGGGGGATCCCGCACACTCTCTGAAGGAGGAACAACAACACCCATAGTAGCGCCAACAACATTAGCGGGGCCAGAAAGGGAAGACACAGGGCCAACCTACTCGACCACTTGCCGAAAACTCCGGTGAGAAGACACCTTCTCTACCGTATAGTGCTGAATAGAGATACCCTGCCACCACGAGGAAGTCCTTTTAAATTTTTGAAGCTCACATTGGTCCGAAACATGACTTGTCTTGAAGCACCTTTGGCATCTAAAGGGAACACCTTCATAATCTAATTGTTGAATCCAATTTCTACCATTAGGAGTAATGAGTTTGATCTCAGCAGGAAGACCTTTAGAGGTATCCAAATCCACCAGAATGCGGGCATAAGTAGAGTGAAGCAAATCATAAGATTGCTCATCCACCAAAATAAAATCACCAATAGCATCCCCCACAGTTTCAAGAAGAGAATCAACCCAAAGATGGAGGGGAAGATTAGGCAACCTAACCCAGATGGGCAACTTATTAAACGCTTCAGAAGACGGGGAGAAGTCAAGATGCCAAGGTTTCAGCATCAGCATGAAGCGACCGTCTCAGCTGAAGAAATTTTCACAAAGGATTGTATTTCTATCCACAGCGTTTTCAAATTTGGCAACGAAAAAACCCTTAGCCATAGGAAAAATGTGGATTTTACCAGAGATAAGGGGCTCCCAGTGCTTCGAAATCCAAGAATGCAGATCAGGCAAGCTAGGCTAGTGACCCTTAAATCTGCAAATCAGGCCATTAGAAGAAAAATCAGAGGCGGCGGCATCAATCTCAGAAATAGTCTCCTCCAGATCAACAGCAATTTTTCTGCAAACCAGGAAGGCACAGCGAGCAAACTTCCTCGTAACAGACCTAGGTGCAGGCACGGGAGGGCACCGGGCCAAACCAGTAGAAGTAAGGGCTGCAAGACCCTGCAAGAGAGCCTCCACGGAAGGCCCAGCAAGAGTCACATCCGCAGACGCATCCACTGCAGGAGCCCTAGGGACAATGGCGGCAAGGGCATCACCGGCGGCCGCAGCAGCAGCGGCAGTGGAAGCAGCAACAGGGGTAGCAGGAGCCAAAGGGTGGGAAGCAGAAGAACGAGACCCAGCAGCAGCAACGGGGCCAGCTGGGGCCAGCGCACGAGATCCTTCATCTGCCACAGCAGAACGAGCAGGAATGGGAGCAGCAGAACGATGTTACCACTTTTATCTGTAATAGAATGAACAAGCTGTCATGTAAGAAAGCAGAAGGAAAATCTAGGTGGGGGGCAAGCATAAAGATTGAGTATGATGTCTGGTTTCATGTGAAATAAGGCATTCGTGCTTGTATATTTGTCTCAAGATAAAAGAACAATTAGCTGCAAATTTTGTATTTGAAATTAAGTGGAAAGTGAATAATTAACTAACGTGTTGTGCTTCTGGATTCAACTGTGTGACATTTATTTATATCAATATTTCAGATCATATTCTATGATCCATCATCAGAATGAAAGAGCTGTGAAAAGAAAAATAATTTACAAGAGAAACATAAATAGAATTGAGGCTTTTAGACAACAAGAGATAGATTACAAGCATACATTTGCAGCAGTACCAAGATGGATGTTAAAAGTATATCTTCTTCAGATGGATGTAAAAAGCATATTTTGAGTAGCGGCTTTATAGAGACAAAAAAAAAGTTTGCATTACTTCCGTCAAAATTTGCATCTTTATAACAATTTGATTAAAATTTTCAGCTTTCAACAAATGTACCATAAATGTATGTAAAATAAATAATCATTGCTAGTTCTTCAACTCCTACTGCTTGGTTTATGGCTGTTAGTTGATAATTTCTCTACAAACATCAACAGATGCTGTTGAAGTGTGTGTCCTTGCAACTGGAGTGAAAACCAAGTTCCTCAAATGAGCAGCACGTGCAATATTGTAAATCCCTAACTGCTTAATTTCTTCCACACTTCTGAAGTATATTTGAAGCTTGAGTCTACGCTCTCTAACCATCTTTTCATCCACAACATACGAAGTGAATGATACGAAAATGTGCTTCTTTTGAACAAAGTCTTTAACTAGATCTAATGCAATCTTATTTGTTTCATTATGGTGTTAAGTACACACTACAATGGAATAAACTAAGAATTTACAGTAGTAAAAAAAGAAGATTGGGTCAAGGAGATGTAAACATCAATTTTTAATGATTGTCAGACATAAATTTCAACAACTGGCCACAGCTGTAAAAATAATATATTTTCAAGGACCAGTGATTTTTAATAAAAAAATGCATTCAAGTATCAACTGTCACAATGTAGAACTCAATGGATCAAAGTCTATATGTTTTCGCCACAAACTGCTGTCCAAACAGGACAGGGGGTTGGATCAACATAGAGCGAGCAGTAACTGGACATATTTTAACCTCTGCTGTGTTAGTAGGTGAATTGTGCAGTCATTTTGAAGGAGAGGAAAGGTCAGACCAAGGTGAGAATGGAAAGAGCTTTTGAGGGGAACTGTGGACGACACTACTCTAGGAAACAATAAAAACAAATCTAATGGCATAGCATTTGGGTATCAATTGTTTATTCTTCTTTTCTCTTCACTACTGAATATGCAACCTATTCGATTAGCCCAAGAAAATCTGTGAATTAGAAGTGTCATGTAAGTTCATAAAGAAAATATTTGGCGGTGCTAGAAGCAACACCTCCACTACACTATGATTTGAGGACTCCCGTCACCTGGTAAAATAGCAGTCAACAATAACTCATCAGCCAGAAACACACTTATATTAATATAAGCCGTAAATAGAAGAGACATTCTACAAATTGTAAGCAGGGTTGTCGAACACACTGGAATACAGGAAGGAAAATTTAAACTTGGATTAAGGCTTGGTTATTGAAAAATTAATATGAGAGCTGTTCCTGTCTCCGTCCAGTCTATTGGATTTTCAAAGGCTTCCTCATTCCCTGTCCACAAACTTACATTTGCAGAACCGAAGGTCACTTTATCCTTCTCCGAGGGATTGTCTCCTGCATGGGAATTCTGGTAATTCACTTAGATCTTGTGGATTGTGTTATTTTATAATTTTAACTTGTCAGCTGCTATTTCTTTTTAATGGTTCAGCCAAAGCAAAAGTCTGAAGAAAGCCAAATTGCAGACTATGCAGTTTAACAATAGAAGCAAGCTGGGCAGTGGTGACAGGGCGGGTTTGGTGTGTATGAATGAACAAATATAAAAGAGTGTTTTAAGGGTTTAAGGCAATCTATCTAGCCTAGCTTCAAAATTGTGTTGATGATAGTATCTACTGTGAGATTAAAGATTACTTTTGGTCTAAATGCTTTCTCTTTGGACCATTTCTAATGGTTGAGATTTTGTCGAAGTGAAGGAAAGGCAAGAGTTATGTTATCGTGTCATATTCTAGATTCAGAACCAGTGAAGGTCCTTTAAGAGCACAATCTTGGGATATTGAGCCATCGTAAAAGTGTAACAAAGGCAAGTATTTTGTTTTCACAAACTTGGGATTTTTTTTTGCAATTGAAGAATATGGATTTTGTAGCAAGAACGCTCAATCTCCATAACAGATGAATTATTAGCCTAGTATTTAGGGACTCGAAGCTAGTTGAATGTGTCAAATAAACTAAAAGATTGATGGAAATGGTGATGACCTCAGCCTTCTGATCCCATGAATTTTCCTCTTCAATAAAGGAAAGAGCTCTCTGTTATGGTGCTATCCAGGTATTTCAATTGTAAGCTATTTGATGCCTAAACTTGCTGCAAATTATGCATGAAAACATAAATTCTGATAGATGATATAACATGGTACTGCATGCATTGACAGTATGATCATGTGAGTTTGTCTGTGGTAAAGAATCAAGCTCAAGACAATAGAGAGAACGCTATTGCTGTTTCTACCTTCTCATTGCGTAAGACATGTAAGTGACAAATTAGTTGTCATAGCACAAGTAGCGAAAATTTCATCTTTCAAGTTTTTGTTCTTTTATTCTTGTTAAATACTAAGCTCCCCCTGTAATATACAGCTGCATATGGGCTTTACTTGTTCTGCTAGGAAAGGTAAATTATTCTCTTTGAACACTCTTTATTGTAGATTAAGATGCAATTTGGTACCATGTAAGTGCTCTCTGATGGATATGGTGCATTTTGCATATCTTGTAATGATCAAGGAGTAAGTGTTTTAGCGAGGTTAATTTGTTCTACTTGCCGTATTGAGTTCGGTGATTGTGAAAAATATTGTTTTATATGGGGGGATTTTCAACATGATCATGGCATTCTAACAATATCTGATATAATGATTGCCACAATCCAGGAAAATGATTTTTTAATTTTTTCTGTAATCATGCGGTAGTAGTTAAATAGATAGAGGGAAAGATGTAGAGTATTTCCAACTCTCATGATTAAAGAGCCAACATGAGAATCGAATGTTAAATTCATTTATTTATGTTCATTATTTTGAACATACATTTTTTAAGAACATGCAATTTTAGTGAATAGAATGTTAAATTCATTTAATTGCGATTATTATTTTGAACATACATTTTTGAGAACTTGCAATTTTATTTTGTTATTTAAAAATTTCCCTTTTTTAAAAAATATTTTTTATACACTAACTTAATTGATTTAGTTATTCCGAGTTCTTGAAGACTTGTCTTTTTTGATGTGGTAAGACACTGACATCTAGAGGACTTACACACCTTGGAAAGAAGAAATGTATTTACAAATCCAAGCTAGGGGAGAGGAGCCAATACATGCATGGGTTCCAAAACATGTTATAGTAGGTGGACAAAATAGACCCTATAGTGGTGCACTAAAAATGTCCCATCAATGCATATCCCCAAAAAGATACCTCTAAATTAAAAAAAAAACACTCACATGGTGCTACATCAATGTTGAGTATACGGAATAACTAAGAGGGGCGATGAATTAGTTATTCCCAAACACTTTCTAAAGCTTTAATTCTGTCAGTAAACCCACAAATCATACAAATGATAATAACAATTATATCAACATTAACTTTTGTTCTATCGATAAGCAATTACAATAGATATGAACATGCAAGCAAAAAAACACTAACACAAAACACTAGAATGTATGTGAAAAACCAAATTGGGAAAAAACAGAAAGAAGCTAATTCTCATGAAATGAAACACCGGTTAAGGTGACGCCAATTAAGGTGATTTTTACAAAGACTCATTGCTGGTTTGCTTACTACGGTCGGCTTACTGCTAGTTGGGCTAACTACCTTGAAATATGAATATGACTAACTGCCAATACAAATAGGCTCACTACCAGATAAATATACTCACTACCAAAGTATAGAAAATGAGATTGAATCCACCATTGAGACCACCGTCACTAATACCTATTATTCAACACCTTTTGGTATTGTTAAAAATGCATTGAACACCCTCTGAATGGCCTTCTTTCGTAGCAATGTGCAGATAATTCTTGTCTTCAAAACTAACTCCATGCCTCTAAATTGGATTGTTATCATGTAGGTTTTGAGGGGTTTTCAACATCAATGAATGTATCATTTTTTTGTATTCTATTTCAACAAACGAGTGAGGCAGATAAATTGGAAAGTTGTTCATACATAGTACAGATAAAGATGAGTTGCTATGCATTTGCATGGACATATGCCATAATTAGTATTGCATTTGGGGATGCATTCGAAAACTAGGTGCACATAGTGAGACTCGATGACCTGACCACCAACACCTTTGAGAGATGTTCAATGTATATTCCTTCACAATTTTAGGCCCCGACATTTACAAAGTCTGTTATTTGTATTTGATGTGCATAGGATATAATGCATGGAAGCCAGAGTGGGTCATAGTTTGTTTTGGTCAGAGTCAATCTATTAGCTTCATTTATTATGTGTTTATTCCTAATCGTAAGTTATTTAAAACTATGTGAATTTTTTTTTGAAATTTGGCTACACAGGTAAATATATGGGAAAAATTTGAAGCATAGGCAGATAATTATTTAGGGAATATTTGTTCATAGTCTTCAGGATTGAAAGATTTGAGATATATACAAGGAAATGTTTAATTAAATTTTCAGAATGGAAAAGATTTGAAGTATACATTACAAAGTTATGTCTAATTTCTCTAGAATTGAAAGATTCATGTAGATTTTTTAGTATTGTAAGGTTCATTTAACTTTATTTATTATGCAAAGGTTTGAACTGTTAAGGTATAAGATTCTCTAGAATGTGTGGAATATTCTAGAGATAAGATTGTCTAGAATGAGTAGAATGTTCTAGAGAGATAGAAGTTTCTAGAAGAAATAAACAACTAGAAGTTTTCTAAGAACAAGAATGTTCTAGCTTTAGAATTCTCTACAATTCTAGAAATTTCTAAGGTCAACTATAAATATGAGGTTGCCCATTGTGAATGGCAATGTAGTGTAATGTAATGCAATGCAATGTAATTTGATGTGGTTGTATGTTGTTGGATTGGATATAATAAAAATTAGATCTCTTCATGATGCAGGAGCATCCTGGGTGTAAGAGCAATCTTGCATCACCCAAAAATATTTTTGGTTTTGTTTTCAATAAGGGCTATCTTGTGTAGAGCTGCTATTTATGGAAATTTGGTATTTTTAGTAAGTTGGTCATCCGATCTCGGTATGTTTTGATTTCTTCCCCGGAGGTTCATTTTGGTCATATAAGCTTGCCAGTAAAGTTTTATTGATAGATCAAGTCTAGTTTTGTAGATATTGAAGATTTTCGATATTGGCAACAGGGTACAGAAACTTTGAACTCAGTTTTGAAGGCTTTAGAGGCCCCAGATGAAGTCAAAAATTTGGGTGACAGGCGCTTGTGCGAGTCAACCCTGTAGATCGCTTCGTGGCCTTTCTGGAATGGGGTTATAATAGTCAATCGGTTCAACTAGCGATGACTTATGGTCTTCGGAAGTTGGGTCATCTGAAATGGTGGAAAATAATTTTTTTTCAAAATTTTTGTTTGGGTTTCAAAAGTTATTTTGAGCCGACTTTGATGTAATAAATTGTAAAATAAAATAATTCTAAGTTTGGTCGGCCTTGTTGGCTAAAATTCTGGAACCTTCTTAGGCGGTGGAAAATTGCTTATATAAGGAAGGTTGTAGTGTTGTCTTAGGCAGTTCGGAGACAGTTATGGGTAGTAGATCTGGGTATTGATTCGAGACTTTGTCCTACAAAATATTGTAAGGGAATACCCATGTGGCTTTGCATATTGTAATTCTGAAAGTTTGTAATTTCACATTTGTGGAGATAATAAGAAGCCCATTTTTTGTTCTTGCATATTGTTGTTGTTTCTCTGTTTCTGTTATGTATTTGTGGTATTAAGGGGAGAACCCTTCATCAAGTGGTATCAGAGTAGGAGTTCCTGAGTGTGTAAACAAATCGCCGATTGTGAGGCAGTTTGCACCAAGACCGTGGGTTAGGGTTTTTGTGTAAACAGATCGCTGATTGTGAGACAATTTGCACCAGGATCGTGGCTTAGGGTTTCTATAAACAGATCGCTGACTGTGATGCAGTTTGCACCAGAACCGTGGTTAGGGTTTCAACGTGCATCGTGAAAATGCCTCCACGAAGGGAACATGGCAGAAGAGTTGGTGTTGTAACACCTGAGGTTAGAGCACTCTAGAGACAAGTGCAAGCATTGCAAGAAGAGATTTGTAGAGGAATGAATCTTAATGTCAGAGAGGAAAGTGAGGATGAAGACGAGAGAGAAGAAAATTTTAAACCAAGAAGAAAGACTTTTTCGGGCCATTTCCAAGATTGGGAAAAGACCTAAGATTGAAGTTTCTGCATTTTCAGGAAATCTTAACCAAGAGGAATTGATCGACTGGATCAATGAATGTGAAGAATATTTTGAGTATGAAGATATTGAGGATCCTGATAGGGAACAATTCGCGAAGGCCAGACTGAAAGATCATGCGAAGATCTGATGGCAAGAGATTCAATTGGAGTGAAATAGAAGAGGGAAAGATAAAATCACAAGATGGGATTGGATGATGGATAAATTGAAGCGACAATTCATCCCTGTTGATTATGAGTTTGACCTACTGAAGAAAATGCAAAGTTTGAAGCAAGCGAGACGATCTGTTCAGCAATATACAGATGAGTTCTATCGAATCCTCATCAGAATAGGCCATGCAGAAGATGACAAGGAGAAAGTTGCTCGTTTCCTTAATGGGTTAAGGCCGAGCATTTAGAAAGAATTGAATATGGTTAGAATGAATAGTATTGAAGAGGCATACCAATTTGCCCTAAAAGTAGAGGAAAAGTTGAACAAGAAGTTTGAGAGCAAACAAAATGGAAGAGGTCGTGATGGAAGATTTGACGAACGGTCATATGGAGATCGAAATGAAGATCCGAAAAAACAGGATGAGGCCAGTAACAGTCAGAATCAGAGGAGATAATTTCAATCGTTTCCATGATCATAATAATAGAGATCAGAGAGGAAGAGGAAGAGGACAAGGATCTAGAAGAGGCTTCCGTGGAACATGTTTTCACTATGGAGAAGAAGGTCATAGGGCATTTGAATGTCCTCAACGCCAAGGAAGGACAGATAGGAGAAGCGAAGGCCAAGCCAGAGTTGCACATGTAGATGAAGATGCTAGATCATCAAATTCTAAAGATGCTGAAAGAGGAGAAACACTGATTAACAGAAGAATCTTGTTGACTGGTGAGAATGAACCTGAACAAACGAGGAGCCTATTTCGCACCAGGTGCAAGTGTGAAGGTAAATGTTGTGATGTGATTATTGATAGTGGCAGTACTGATAATTTGGTGTCAGAAGAGACGGTGACAAAATTGAAGCTCAAGAGGCAGAAACATCAACATCCATATCAGGTTGCCTGGGTGCAGGATGACCACAAGGTCATGGTCAGTGAACAGTGCCTAGTGAAGTTCAAGATTGGCGGGTACCATGATGAGGTACTATGTGAAATCATATCTATGGATGCATGTCATATGTTGTTGGGTAGACCTTGACAGTTTGACAGATGTGTTGTACATGATGGTCGTGCGAATACCTATTCCCTGACAAAGGATGAAGTGCGACATAAGCTAAAGCCATTGAAGGAGACTGAAGAAATGGTATGTGGTAATGCAAGAATAACTTTTGTTGATAGAGTAAATTTCTTAGATGGTATGCAGCATGAGCATGTGTTTTACCTTAATTCCAAAGGTTGGGAAAGAGGAAGTAGAAGATGTACATGTAGAAGTTGTAGAATTATTGAATGGGTTTAGGGATATTGTATCCGAAAATGTGCCTGATGGATTACCACCAGCAAGAAAGATTAGTCATCAGATGGATTTGATTCTAGGAGCTAGTTTGCGAAACAAGGCAACACACAATGAAACTAGCAGAAAGTGAAGAGTTGAAGACAGATTTGAAGTTTAGTTCATCACATCATCCACAGATTGTATATGGAAATAGACCCAGAAATGCATCTGAGTTGAGAAAAATAGATAAAGAAGAAATAAGTAGTGCTGAAGCTGAGGATTTTACAAAATATTTGAAGAACATCCATGAGGAGGTGAGAAAGCACATTTCCAAAATTAATGCCTAGTATAAGGCTAAGATAGGTGAGAAAAGGAGGCATAAGGAATTTCAGGTTGGAGATGAAGTCATGGTTCATTTGCGGAAGGAGCGATTTTCAGTTGGTACATATAACAAGTTGAAAATGAAGAAGTTTGGGCCATGTAAGATACTGAACAAGCATGATTCGGAAAATGCATATGAGGTCGAGTTGCCTACTGAGCTGAATATTTCACTAGTATTTAATGTTTCAGATTTGAGAGAGTCATGAAGGAGGTGTTGAAGATAAGGTTATAGTAGCCAACAACACAGTGGAGTAATCCAGCAACCAGCTCAGATATCAAGGAGATTGAAGACATACTGGATAGTCGTGTTGGCAGAAGCACAAGGAACCGAACATATGAAAAGTATTTGGTCAAATGGAAAGGATGACTTGTTGAAGATTTATCATGGCTAACGAAGGAGGAGGTTAACCGTCTTGGTTTTCCTCTGCACACCTGAGTCGTGACATGGTCACTTCTCAAATTACCTCGAGTGTCTGATGCAGGAGCATCCTGGGTGTAAGAGCAATCTTGCATCACCGAAAAATATTTCTGGTTTTGTTTTCAATAAGGGCTATCTTGTGCAGAGCTGTTATTTATGGAAACTTTCTATTTTTAGTAAGCTGGTCATCCGATCTCAGAATGTTCTGATTTCTTCCTTGGAGGTTCATTTTGGTCATATCAGCCTACCAGTAAAGTTTCATTGACAGATCAAGTCTAACTTTGTAGATATTGAAGATTTTCGGTATTGGCAACAGGGTACAGAAACTTTGAATTTAGTTTTGAAGGCTTTAGAGGCCCCGGATGAGGTCAAAAATTTGGGTGACAGGCGCTTGCGCGAGACAATCCTGTAGAGTGCTTCGTGCCCTTTCCGGAATGGGGTTATAATAGTCAATCAGTTCAACTGGTGATGACTTATGGTCTTCGAAAGTTGGGTCACCTGAAATGGTGGAAAATGATTTTCCTTCAAAATTTCTTTTTGGGTTTCAAAAGTTATTTTGAGCCGACTTTGATGTAATAAATTGTAAAATAAAATATTTTAAGTTTGGTCCGCCTTGTTGGCTAAAATTTTGGAACCTTCCTAGGCGGTGGAAAATTGCCTATATAAGGAAGACTGTAGTGTTGTCTTAGGCAGTTCGGGGACAGTTTTGGGTAGTAGATCTGGGTATTGATTCGAGGCTTTTTCCTACAAAGTATTGTAAGGGAATGCCCATGTGGCTTTACATATTGTAATTCTAAAAGTTTGTAATTCCACATTTGTGGAGATAATAAGAGGCCCATTTTTTATTTTGCATATTGTTGTTGTTTCTATGTTTTTGTTATGTGTTTGTGGTATTTGTATGCACCCTAAAATGGTCGCCTAGACTTTGGGCCCCCATTCAACAATTTATCAAATCCCTGAATCAATATTTTCAAAAATCAGCATTTTATCAATTATATCAATTTCTTTGATCAAATCTTATTTTATCATTTTTTATTATTTGCCTTGGGTTAACCATTTTATCCTAAGTTTTTATTTATTTAAAAGGAATATTTCCTCCCCTTTTAATAAATAAAAAACCCCCACTTTTCTTCTTATCTTAAGTTGCACAAATAAAATATTATTCCTATTTTATAAAAAGGGAAAAAATATTTTTTGTCTCATATGGACACAAAAGTCAACTCTTATTTTCTCATTGGAAGATATTTGTGCACATGGATTGCTCTTCTTTGATGGTCCACCGTTGATTAAGTCTTTTGCCTCTTAATCTCCATGGCCCATTCTTTTTCATTTCTTATAAAAGAAGAGCTCTCTTCCTCATTTGCATATATCATTCACTTTTATGCTAGTTTATGCTGCAAGTTTTCTAGGTCATTTGGAGCTCTTTGAAGACTTTCTTGCATCCAAGATTTGAAGACATTGTTGTTGCATCTCATTTAGCTTGCTTTCATAGTTTCATAATCATGACATTCTTAGTATAGACTTTCTTTATGCAATAGATTAATCTCACATAGTTTAAATAGGAAGGATTTGTAACACTTGTTCTTTCTTTTCATAGTTTAGTTGCATTGTACTTTCATTTTCATAGACTAGTTGCATCTTCATTCTTAGCTTACTTGCATTGCATTTTCATTTGATTCTTGAGGATATTGACATTCTTGCTGTTGTCTTCACTTGAATCTCTCATTGTGTGGTTGACTAGCAAGGTCACAAGTTTACTAGCTCTAGCTGAGAGCAATTTTTAAATCTTGCAACTCCATACATAAAGAGCTATGGATCGATTTTTGAGACCTCATTCTTGAGTGTTCTTGATTGTAAGGATTCATAGAAGTGCACTACTTTTGTGTGTACATTTTAAGACAACCTTCTCCACTTAGAGACACCTCACAAAGTAACATCATAATCATGGGGATCATTCCCTCTCATCATGTTGACATCATTGTCCACAACCTCAAGCATATTGATGACATTTTCTGTAGCTGTATAGGTATAATTGATTGCGGCCTTGCCATTCTTGTTTTGAGAAGTCTCCCCCTTCTCATACTTAGGCAAGGGCTCCTTAAAGGCCTTGTGGTCTGCGTTTGTGGTCAACCCATCAACTTGTAATTTCCCACTCTCAATAAGGTCTTGAACAAGATGTTTGAGTTTAAAACAACCTTCAATGTCATGTCCAATCCCATTGTGGTATACACAGTAAGCCTTCTCATTCCACCAATAAGGTTTAGGATCTGGTATGCGAAACTTTGTAGGATCTCGAGGTTGTGCCAAATTGTGAGCAATCAAGGTCTTAAAAATGTCTGCATAAGAGTCTCCAAGCTTAGTGAATTGCCTCTTTTCTGACTTAGATTTATCTTGATACTTGGGCTTGTGCTCTTGTTGATCTAAGGATGTCTGCAGCTTCATAGCTTGAACTGCATTAGATAGATTAAGAACTCCTTGTTCCTTAGGTTGTGGAGAGTCAACAACTCCGTTATTGACTACGTGCTTATTTTTGTTCCAATATGAGTTCTTGTTATCCTTATTATTGTTGTTATTGTTTTGGCCATTGTTGTTGTTACTTTGTTTGGCCACCTCTGCAAGAAATTCAAGACATGATACACCTCACGATACAAGCTTTCTTAGATGAACAAGCTGCTAAGGAAGAAAGGTTCAAACAATTGGAGGATGAGGAACGAGCTTTGCTAGACATAAGGAGAAGAGCCGCACAAGAAGAACAAGATAGACTCCTAGCGCAACAACTCCATGATCAATTCAACAATAGGGGTACCAACGGTGGAACCAACTCTCCACCATTTACTCCCTCACCAAGTCCAAGAAGAAGGTCAAGGACCCCATCAAGATCACATAGTCCTAGAGGAAGAAGGACTTCTCGGTATAACCATCATAGGAGACAATCACCTCCTAGATATTCAAGACAACCCTCCCAACGAGCTCATCATGGCTCTCAACATGGAGGAAGTAATGCCAACTTTGACACTATTGATTTCATGACAATGCAACAAGAACCATCCTTCCAACAATATGTGGAGAAGTATGTGGAGCAAAATAAGGATCAGTTCTTGGAAAGTCTAATCAATAAGGGTGCAAAAGTCCCATACAACTTTGATGTGGACCAAAGGATTAAGAAGCAAAACCCTTCAACTGATGAGGTGATTAAGCAAATGCAAAAGACTATGGAAAAAATGATGGCTCCTAAGAGTTCCTTCAACTTGGATTCCATATGTCCTAATCCCATTGACAAAAGTGTGGTTATGGTAGATTTTCCTAGAAAAGTTGAAATCCCCACATATGACAAATATGATGGTAGTGGTGACCCCCATGACAATGTACGACAGTTCTATATCATGAGCTTTGAATTTCATCATGAGGACTCCTACCTTATGAGATTATTCCCAAGGAGCCTTAAAGGCCAAGCTATGGAGTGGTTTACTAACATTACCCGTCCTGTTAAAACATTCAAAGAACTTGTCCAAAGGTTTGTGCAGCATTTTGCATATAATTTATCAAGGTCAGTCACCATGCTTGATTTGTGTAAATTAAAACAGAATCAAGGGGAACCCTTTGTGACATTTTTACAAAGGTGGAGACGCTTATGCTCCAAATATTCTAGGACCATCCCTGAGGAAGAAAGGATTGATATCATCGTGAGCAATCTAGTGCCAGAATTAAGATATGAAGTTAGAAAAATGGTCTTTAATTCTTTTGACACTATGGTAGAAACTGCATGCCGCATCGAGGATGTTTTAAAAGAACAAGGTATTTTGGCCAAACAAAGTAACAACAACAATGGCCAAAACAATAACAACAATAATAAGGATAAAAAGAACTCATATTGGAACAAAAATAAGAACGTAGTCAATGACGAAGTTGTTGACTCTCCACAACCTAAGGAACAAGGAGTTCTTAATCTATCTAATGCAGTTCAAGCTATGAAGCTGCAGACCTCCTTAGACCAACAAGAGCACAAGCCCAAGTATCACGATAAATCTAAGTCAGGAAAGAGGCAATTCACTAAGCTTGGAGACTCTTATGCAGACATTTTTAAGACCTTGATTGCTCACAATTTGGCACAACCTCAGGATCCTACAAAGTTTCACATACCAGATCCTAAACCTTATTGGTGGAATGAGAAGGCTTACTGTGTATACCACAATGGGATTGGACATGACATTGAAGGTTGTTTTAAACTCAAACATCTTGTTCAAGACCTTATTGAGAGTGGGAAATTACAAGTTGATGGGTTGACCACAAACGCAGACCACAAGGCCTTTAAGGAGCCCTTGCCTAAGTATGAGAAGGGGGAGACCTCTCAAAACAAGAATGTCAAGGCCATAATCAATTATACCTATATAGCTACAGAAAATGTCATTAATATGCTTGAGGTTGTGGACAATGATGTCAACATGATGAGAGGGAATGATCCCCATGATTATGATGTAAGCTCACCTCCCATATTTGATGAAGGACCCGTTGTTGTGCTTAGAGGTCCTCAATCTTGAAGGTCATCTCAACCTCTCAATGCTATTACTAGGAGTCAGTCCCAAGGACCTATTATCATTAGGGGTCCTAATTCTAGCAAATCCAAGCAACCAGTGTAAAAAAATGTTCCTTCCAAGTTTGTAGTGGGTCTTGATATGAGTTACAATCTTGTTGATCAGTTACAGCGAACACTAGCACAGATTTCCATTTTTGAGCTCTTAGAATTGTCTCCTAGACACAAGCGTGTCCTTGAGGACGCTTTGCGTGCAACAAATGTCCCTAATAATATAGATGTCGACCAATTCCAGAACATGGTCAACCACCTTGCTAGCCCACATTACCTTACATTTTCTGAGGAAGACGACAAAGCCTTGAGCCATCTGCACAATCTTGCGCTTCACATTGAGGTCATGATCCATAAAACCCGTGTTAGGCGTGTGTTGATAGATGGGGGTGTTGGGCTCAATATTTGTTCTTTAAGTCTTTTGAAAAACTTGGGTTACTCAGAGCATGCCATTGATACTAGGAAGAAAATTACTATCAAAGCCTATGATGAGGTTGAGAGAAGTTCTAAGGGGTTAGCTGTTCTTCCAGTCAAAATTGGTCCTATTGAAAAGGACATTTTGTTTCAAATCATTGATGCTGGTCCTCTAGCATACAACATCCTACTAGGTAGACCATGGATTCACGACATGCAAGCAGTACCGTCTACCTATCACCAATGTGTCAAGTTTCCAAACAATGGCGTAGAAGTCTGCATACCAGGTGATAGTACCTTATCTGTTAATACCATTTCAGCAGGGGCCCATTTTCCCTTAAATAGAGAAGTGGACAATGGGAGAGGATACACGTTGGTCACCAACATGGGCTACCCAGGTCATGGCCCTCTTAGTCACAGGTTAGATGCCAAGGCTGAACCACTCAACCATGCTCTTTTTGGTCGTAGGACTAAGTCAACAGTTGGCTTGGGGTTTGATAATGGAAAGAACAAAAGTGTTCCTATCCTAGCTGCGACAGATAGTGACAGTGACTCAGATTATACACCTAATCTCCAAAACCAACAGGACATGATTGATGATTGGGTGCCTTCTACAAATCTCCTTTGGGGGGATTCAGATGACTTAACAATTGTAAGCACAAACACAAATGCTAGAGAAGGGGATACCCTTCACCATCTCGAACCTTCTACATCAAGGCATCCCAAGCCTTCTTGGTGTAAACATCCCAGCAGAGATTCAGAAACAGATTCACATGAGTTCGAATGGGACTCTCTTTCAAATGAAACAGTTGATTTAGACATGAATGTTGTTCATACCCATAGTACTCAACCCGATGCGACCAACGAACCTAGTGTAGGACTAGAGGATTGGACTCCTCGAATTGCCTTAATGGACGATGCTTCGTTTGGTAGGACAAGTCCTAATTCGGGTATCTTAGAGGGAAACTTGACAGATCCTAACTGTGCAATCACTAGGGATACTGCCTTTCGTATCAATAATGTTGAACCAGTCATTGACCTACCCCTTGTCAACCATCATTTGATTGATTGGTCACAACTTTGTCAAGAACCTTGGCTTCTCACTTTTCACAATGACTACAAAATAGCTTGCTACCTGAACGCTCTTGAACCTATAGTCTCTTCCACCAGTGAACCTACAACAAGTATGATGGAGTCGGATATTAAGTACCTCAGTTGCAAAATAAAAGAAAAGAAAAAAAAGAGAAATGGTTCTGATGGCGAAAACCACTATGTGGCGGTGTCAGAACTCAAAAAAGTAAAAAGAAAGGACGTATCCGAAGGTGAAACCCTCCTTGAGGCACCTAAGGATGGGGTACTTAATAACCTGCCGAGTTATTTCCAAGACAGGTCATCAGTTCTTATTGAGCCTACACAACTAGTAAATTTGAATACAGAAGAGGCTCCACAAGTGATTCATCTAGCTCAGTCTTTGTCAGTGCAAGAAAAAGAGGCATACACAAAGTTCTTACAAAAGAAGAAAATCAATTTTGCTTGGACATATTCAGACATGCCGAGGCTTGACACTAATCTCATTATGCATCACTTATCTATAGCTCCAGGAATTAAACTAGTAAAACAAAAGTTGAGGAAAATGCATCCTCACATAGCTCTCCTAGTTAAGGCTAAATTAGAAAAGCTCTTAGGAGTAGGATTTATTAGAGCTATCGACTATGCCGAGTGGATCTCAAATATTGTTCCAGTTTCAAAGCAAGATGGGTCCATTTGTGTATGCACAAACTTCAAAGATCTTAACAAAGCTTGCCCAAAGGATGACTTTCGACTCCCTAACATAGACATGATAGTGGATATGACTGCGGGCTATGAGATATACTCTTTAATGGATGGTTTTTCCGGTTATAACCAAATAAAAATAGCTCCTGAGGATCAAGAAAAGACAACATTCACATGTGCATGGGGAACCTATTGTTGGAACGTCATGCCATTTGGAATAAAAAATGCAGGAGCCACATACCAAAGAGCTATGACCACAATATTTCATGATATGATGCATAAAAACATGGAGGATTATGTGGATGATACCTTGGCCAAGTCTAAGAAAATGGATACACACCTAGACGATTTGGAAGTAATTCTAGATCGAATGGAGCATTTTCAGTTAAGATTGAATCCGAAAAAGTGTGTCTTTGGAGTTACCTCAGGTAAACTTCTAGGATTCATAATTTCAGCCAAAAGAATAGAGGTGGATCCCGAAAAGGTTCAAGCCATATTAGATATGCCGCCTCCTAAGAACATTAGTTAAATGAGAAGTCTTCAAGGACGACTCCAATTCATATGGAGGTTTATTTCACAGCTTGCAAATAGAGCACAACCATTCAACAAGACATTGCATAAGGGAACCACATGTCCCTGGAATGAGGATTGCCAAAAGAGCCTAGATCAAATAAAGCAATACTTGGCTAATCCTCCAATTTTAATGCCTCCTATCCCAGGAAAACCATTACTTTTGTACATCTCAACAATAGAATCTTCCTTGGGAGCATTGTTGGCTCAACTTGATGATATTGGGAAGGAAAGAGCCATCTACTACATTAGCCGTACTATAGTATCTTATGAGATCAATTATAATAGTATTGAAAAGTCTTGCCTAGTGGTAGTATTTGCTTCCCAAAAGTTGCGACACTACATGCTTGCCCATACTATACATCTCGTTGCAAAAATTGATCCTCTTAAGTATTTGCTTGGTAAGGCTGCTCTCATGGGTAGACTTGCTAAATGGATGATGGTTTTGTCAGAATTTGATATAGAGTACATTGAGCGTAAGGCTATAAAGGGGCAAGCTATTGCAGATCAACTTGCTGATTTCCCAGTCAAGGATAGCATGCCTATTCAAGTAGAATATCATGTCATGACCATGCGTACTTGGAAAATGTTCTTTGATGGTTCAAATATGCAAAATGGATCAAGAACTGGAGTATTGTTTGTTTCCCCTCATGGGTGTACTATTCCCAAGTCCTATAAATTATTGTTCCCATGCACAAACAACATTACTGAATATGAGGCCTTAACTAATGGATTGAAAATGGCCATAGAATGGGGAATTACAGAGATGCATGTCTTTGGGGATTCACAATTGATTATCAACCAAGTGAATGGAGAGTACCAAACTAAGGATGATAAGCTGATACTTTACAAAAAGATGGTTGATTCATTGCGACACCATTTCACATTTGTAACATTTCAATAGGTCCCTAGAATAGAAAACAAGGCTGTAGATGCTATGGCTACATTAGCTTCACTCCTTCAGTTGGAACAACATGAATCAAGATTTGAATTCCTGGTGGAAGAGCTACATCATCCCATCTTTAACTCCTCCGAAAGCCATGTCATTTGTACCTTGGTCACTCATGCGTCTTCCCGCTATGGTGCTATCTATTCATATCTTCGTGATGACATCATTCCCGAATCCTTTAATCACTCTGAAAGAAGAAACCTTGTCCGTAATGCCTCTCGCCATACCCTTATCTCTGGTGATCTGTATAGGAGGGGTTTAGATGAGACACTTCTTAGGTGCTTGGAAAAGGATGAGTCCGACCAAGCGTTAGTTGACATCCACGAGGGCATTTGTGGAGGACATTCTAATGGTCTTGCCATGGCCCGAAGGTTGCTTAGGGCGGGGTACTATTGGCCCACAATGCAGATGGATGCTATAGCTTTTGCCAAATCTTGTGAAAAGTGTCAGAAACATGGAAACTTGATTCATGCTCCAGGTAGGGAGCTTATTCCTTCTATTTCTCATTGGCCATTTCAGTGCTGGGCCTTTGACCTTGTTGGGCAGATTCATCCCAACTCATCAGGTGGACATAAATTCATAATTACTACTACTGACTACTTTACCAAATGGGTAGAAGCCGTTCCACTCTCTGTTGCTTCGGGAAAGACAATTTCTTTGTTCATATTGAATCACATCATTTGTCGGTTTGGGATACCTTCTGAGATAATCACTGACAATGGAGGTCAGTTCAAAAACAAGGACCTTACACACCTCTGCAAGAAATTCAAGATAAAGCAACATTGGTCCTCCATTTACTTCCCACAAGGAAATGGACAAGCAGAGGCTTCCAATAAAACCATTCTTAAGATTCTCCATAGAACAGTTCACAAGAATGGTAGAGACTGGCACTTACAGATCAATCTAGCCTTATGGGCTTACAAAACAAGTATTCGTACTCCCACAGGGGCTACTCCTTTTGCCCTCACTTATGGTGCGGACACAGTACTACCTTTAGAAGTTGAGATTCCCTCACTTAGAGTCTCTCTCAAAGGTTTGATTACAGATGAAGATTATCATGCCATGAGATTGCAAGAATTGGAACTTCTTGATGAGAAATATAGAACATCTTTTGATCACATGAGAGTTTACCAAAAGCGTATGTCCAAAGCATTCAATAAGAAGGTTCGCCCTAGAGAATTCCAAGTGGGAGATCTTGTTCTACGTGAGAATCCTAAGAACCAACAACATCGAGAACAAAAGGGCAAATTTGAACCTAATTGGCTTGGACCATACATTATTACTGCTGCTTTTGGGATAGGTGCTTACTTGCTATCTGATGAACATGGGGAACAACTCCCTGATCCTACTAATGTTTTGCACCTCAAGAAGTTCTATCCATGATGCCTATTTTGTCTGGGGGCATCCTTTGTATATACTTATTAATCTTGAAAAAAATTTCAAAAAAAAATTCATATATGATGCTAAAAAAATCCTAAAAAGCATATAAAGTCCTGAAAAAATACAAAAAAAAATAAAAAATTAAAAAAATAAAAAAAAAAAAAGAAAAAGTGCCTTGGTGAAAACTTAGAAATAGGTGCCTTGGTAGCAAAAATACAAAAAAAATCAAAAAATCAAAAAATCTCCAAGTGGTGAAAACCTGGAAACAGGCGCTACTTGAGGCCTTTGCACCCTAATCTTTTAGCATGCGTCCTCGACACTTAGCCATTCTCCATCATGCCTTGACCTTGTTGCCTTGGTTTGGAATTGGTCTTTGTTTTTGTTTAGGGGGCATAACTGTTAGCATAGGTCCTTTAGGTTGCGTTTGTCTCTTGGGGGCATTTCACAAACATGTGTTTTTCAACACCACCTCAAACTATGTTTTTCAACACTACCCTAGCATCGAGTGTTTCTCAACACTTATCAGATGTCTTACCCACCAGTCTAAATATGATGCGATATCGCTCATTAGCAAATTTGATACTCAAAGTTTGACTCTATGACCAAACACACACGCACTTAAACAATCAACTCAATTGAGATATGTTGACTTTATTTATTTTGTGTGCTGTCTATGATGATTTCTTTGATGAGTGTTCTCTTTATGATAGTTTTCGATGATGCATGGCTAGAAGATTGAGGGTATGAGAGCATGTTTTATTTCTTTATCTGCTTGTGGGTATATTTTGTTGGTCCTAATTGTCATTAGCATTTATGCTTGATCCACTTGACACCTAGGATCTGCAAAGTATTATCCTTGACTGTTTTGTGAGTGCATGCTTATAGCCATCTTGACCTGCTTGTGTCCTGATGCAAGCATAATCTTGCTATAGCAAACTTAGGTAATCTCACTGCACTAGTCATCTTGACCTACATGTCTTTGGTGCCTAGGTGGGATTCCCACATTCCTATTTGATATAGATCATATTCATATACCCATAGTCATACTAGTGTGTATTGTATGATCTTATGACGCTATCAATAAAGCTCGATGATGATAATTAGATGTCTATAAGCGTTGTGACCTTGCAAGTCAACCACTTTTCATAGTAGCTTGCATTCCTAGGTTCATGATAGTTTAGTTTTTGCATTTTGCATATGGAGAGAGCTCTCATTTTTATCTCACATGGACCTGTCAGTCAACTGCGCTCATCTTCCCTTTTCTCGATCATGTCTTTCATCTCAAACCTATTCCTATCATCACAAAGGGTTAATCATATCATCATATCTATCTCAAAAATGTCATTTTCAGAAACATGAGTCTATATCATACACATGAGAATTAAACATACATCTATGAGAGAGAATATACATGAGCATATAAACATACATTTTGAGCAAAATGACAAGACAATACATAAACTGATACATCCATCACAAGTGAGACGTACACACATGATATATCAAACATCCAGTAATCTCATATATATAAGTCATGATACATAGTACAAAGTGAGATCCCAAAATCTGGATCACAAGTCTCAGAATATGTCTCAAACATCTAAACCTAAGCTATAAACTTAGGTCTAACTCTCCCCATCATGTGGTGGTGGTGGAGGTGGTGCTACTGCCCTATCTGGTACCATATCTGATCTGCTTGCCCTCTGAGAGTAAGATGGCGCTCTCTATCCCTTGGGTACAGCCTGTAGGTAGAGTCCATGGTAATAAGCAGCTCATGCTATCTCTCTCTGGATCTCTGCTGCATCAGCCTGTGCCGCCTGCTCCCGGCATGCTATCTCTGCCCTGAGATCAGTGATCTGCTGATCTCTCTCTACCCTCAAGTTAGCTAGTTGCTGGTCTCTCACTGCTATGGTGATGCATAGCTGCTGCATCTCTGTCTCTAGAGCCTGGATCCTGGCTCTCAGGTCATCCCCTCCCGCAGGCTGCTCTTGCTGTCCCTCTGCCTGTTGGCGAGCTGGTCTCGCCTCATCCTCAGGTGTCGCTAATCTCCGTCTCCGTGACCATTTTCAGCCACCTAATCTCGATCCCTCACCTCTCTCGATCCCTCTCCCTCTCCCTCTCCCTCTCCCTCTCCCTCTCCCTCCATCCCCTCCATCTCCTCCGTCCCCTCCGTCCCCGTCATCTCCCCCATCATCCCTCTGAACAGTTATCGGTGCATTTGGTACGGTGAATCTAGGGAAGGGAGCCCTATGCCTCTTTGCTCTATAAGCTGCGTTTGCACCCGCATCCACCATGTTTGGAAGGTACTCCCATGGCTCCTGACGTATAGCAGCTGTCTCCTGTACTGCTTGTTGGTAATCCAACATCGGCAGCCAACCATGCCCCTCCTCATCACGAAACTGAGCATGTGTAGTGGTCTCTGTAGACACCCTCTGCTGGTGTCCGAACTATCTCCAGACCCGAGTAATAACGAATCTCTCCACAATATTTGCATGATGACCTACTAATGACCGACTACAAAGCATATAATCCAGCTCCCACCTATCACCCCACTGCTCAGATGTCCTGTAAGGTCTCCAAGTGAATGAGGTGAGCTCATCCAACACCCTGCGATAGTAAGCAACATCCCCGCTATGTGCCTGAGCAATGAAACCAGCATATCTATACATGTAGGAATATCTGTGCTCCCTAGGCTGCACTCGTGGACGCACTACAACAATGTGCTCCCACGCCCATATCTGAGCGAGTATAGCCCCGCATGTCCAAGTCCTACCATCTTGGTAGACAATCTCATGTAGCTCATAGTACATATCAACTAGAATCGTCGGACCCCATGCCATCCGTCATGGCCATGCCACCAGATCTGCTAGCAACCTACCCCATCCCAGTGGGAAACCTTTCTGACTCCTGTCAGGGATAAGGGTCTGTCCAATCAAAGATGCAACAATACAAGGCACTGGGAAGTCCCTACCAAAGTTGGCCATCAACCGATCCCAGCTGACGTGTCGGTCTAGGATGGTGGCATCCTGGAACATACCCTGGATAACTTGTCTCCCCTCTGTTGGATCCTGATCATAGTATACCTATGTCATCAAACAATCATGTTAGTTTCTATCATAAGGGAAACTTTATAACTTTGATTATCTATAAACATGATTATACTTACAGGCTCTCCATGACACGGAACCCATAGGATCCGATAGATGTTCTCCAGTGTGATGGATGCCTTTCTAGTAGGTAGATGAAAGGTGTTGTGCTCACTATGCCATCTCTTGGCAAGAGCAGTCAACAACCCATGATCAGCTCGGATATGGGGCATCTGCAATAAATACCAAAAGCCCATCGCCCTCAAATCAGCCTTGCCCGGATCATCCAGATCTCGGACAACTTGCAATCCAGTCACTTGGGGTGCTCTGATCCGGAGCACAGGGAAGTTCTCCTGCAGGTCATTTCAACCATACCAGATGTCAGTACATATCATGAAGGATGTATAATATAAGTACAACACATTTTAAAATCAAACATTGTCTAGACCCATGTCATTTTGCTCAAAAATATTAAAACATGTCAAAATTTTATACTAGGTGACTATTTTTTTTATTAAGTGTCGTGCAACACTTTGTCTTATAGTAGTGCGACAGTTTCTGTTTGGGCGACACTTCGCATAGTGTCACGCGACATTTCATCCTGTGTCGTGTGACACTGGATTCAATGCTCGTACGACACTATTTTGACCCACAAAGTGTTGCACGACATTCATCCTCAAAGAGTGTGACACTTCTAAAGTGTCACACAACTTTTCACCTAAACTAAAAATTTGAAATTTGAAAAATAATTAAAAACATGTTAAATGCTCATTAATGATTCAAAAAAGTAAAGTTTTTCTGAAAACTCACTGGGGCAGCATAGTGTGGAGGCCGGTTGTGCAACCGACCGCGCTCAAACTGATGCCTGTGGATGGGAATTGCTATTTGCTGGGCCATTTACTCTTTCTAAGCTCTCAAAATTCTCAAATGGTTAAATGACAAATGATTTTGAAAATGACATTTTTGCCCCTTATATAACATTTTGACTTTCTAACCTAATTTTCAAAACTCCTCAGAATTGCACAAAAATTGCACCCCTAGCTAATTTCGACGTCCTGGATCCATTTTTGGACTCGAAATTGAAATCTGAGTTAATCTTGATAGTCAAAATTGAATTTCAAAAATTTCACCCTCATCTACGCAGTTGGCTAACCATTTGAGGCCTGATTCTTCGATCTTTGTTGGGGCATCTTCATTTCTTCATCCCCCATCTCTTTCAAACTTCTAGTCTCCCATTTATATTCATTCGATCCATTTCTCTAAGGTTTGACTGTATTCTTAACCTATATATTTCTCAGTCAAACTGGGGTATATCTTCATTGCTTAGTGGTTATCCTATTGTCCTATTCTTCGACTATGATTTCTAGTGCTTTGATCAAGTTTATCAATTTCCTGTTCTCCTCTACTTGATTTTGATTTTGATTCTGAGGGGGTAGTACCTATCAGCTTTAATCTTTGATTCAGCTTTATCATTCAGCTCAGCTTGAGATTCTTATTTTTAGACTTGATTATCACCTAGCAACGATGGTGGTGATTTTGTCTTTTGATTTTTATCTCCTATTTTCAGAATTGATTATTGTTTAGCAGCGACGGCGATAATTTTGTCTAAGACTTGATTTGCACCTAACAGCGATGGTGTTGGTCTTGTCTTTCAGCTTTTGCTTATCTTTGTCCTGGCATGTTCCCAAAATGAACACACGTCTGGATTGTTTTGTGATCTCAAATCGATCTCACATTTCAATTCTTCTTTGACTGCATGTGATCCCAAATCGATCTCACATTATTCAAAGAGGGGAAAATGTGTGCACCCTAAAATGGTCACATAGACTTTGGGCCCCTATTCAACAATTTATCAAATCCCCGAATCAATATTTTCAAAAATCAACATTTTATCAATTATATCAATTTTCTTGATCAAATCATATTTTATCATTTTTGATTATTTGTATTGGGTTAACCATTTTATCCTAAGTTTTTATTTATTTAAAAGGAATATTTCCTCCCCTTTTAATAAATAAAAAGCCCCCACTTTTCTTCTTATTCTAAGTTGCACAAATAAAACATTATTCCTATTTTATAAAAAGGAAAAAAACACTTTTTGTCTCATATGGACATAAAAGTCAACTCTTATTTTCTCATTGGAGGATATTTGTGCACATGGATTGGTCCTCTTTGATGCTCCACCGTTGATTAAGTTTTTTGCCTCTTAATCTTCATGGTCCATTCCTTTTTATTTCCTATAAAAAAAGAGCTCTCTTTCTCATTTGCATATATCATTCACTTTTATGCTAACTTTATGCTGCAGGTTTTCTAGGTCATTTGGAGCTCTTTGATGACTTTCTTGCATCCAAGCTTTGAAGACATTGTTGTTGCATCTCATTTAGCTTGCTTTCATAGTTGCATAATCATGACATTCTTAGTATAGACTTTCTTTATGCAATAGATTAATCTCACATAGTTTAAATAGGAAGGATTTGTAACAGTTGTTCTTTCCTTTCATAGTTTAGTTGCATTGTACTTTCATTTTCATAGATTAGTTTGCATCTTCATTCTTAGCTTACTTGCATTGCATTTTCATTTGATTCTTGAGGATATTGACATTCTTGCCCTTGTCTTCACTTGAATCTCTCATTGTGTGGTTAACTAGCAAGGTCACAAGTTTACTAGCTCTAGCTGAGAGCAATTTTTAAATCTTGCAACTCCATACATAAAGAGCTATGAATCAATTTTTGAGATCTCATTCTTGAGTGTTCTTGATTGTAAGGATTCATAGAAGTGCACTACTTTTGTGTGTATAGTATTAAGGGGAGCACCTTTCATCAAGTGGTATCAGAGCAGGAGTTTTTGAGTGTGTAAACAGATCACCGATTGTGAGACAGTTTGCACCAGGACCATGGGTTAGAGTTTTTGTGTAAATAGATCACCAATTGTGAGGCAGTTTGTACTAGTACTGTAGGTTAGAGTTTCTGTAAACAGATCACCGACTATGAGGCAGTTTGCACTAGGACTGTGGTTAGAGTTTCAGCGTGCATCACGAAAATTCCTCCACGAAGGGAATGTGGCGGAAGAGCTGGTGTTGTAACACTTTAGGTTAGAGCGCTTCAAAGACAAGTGCGAGCATTGCAAGAAGAGATTCATAGATTAATAAATCTTAATGTCAGAGACGAAAGTGAGGATGAAGCCGAGGGAGAAGAAAATTATGATCAAGAAGAAGGCGAAATTCTGAACCAGGAGGAAGAAAGAATTTTTCGGGCCATTTCCAAGATTGGGAAAAGACCTAAGATTGAGGTTCCTACATTTTTAAGAAATCTTAACCCAGAGGAATTGATCGACTAGATTAATGAATCTGAAGAATATTTTGAGTATGGAGATATTGAGGATCCTGATAGGGTCAAATTCGCGAAGACCAGACTGAAAGGTCATGTGAAGATCTGGTGGCAAGAGATTCAATTGGAGCGAAATAGAAGAGGGAAAGATAAAATCACAAGATAAGATCGAATGGTGGATAAATTGAAGTGACAGTTCATCCCTGTTGATTATGAGCTTGACCTACTAAAGAAAATGCAAAGTTTGAAGCAAGCGGGATGATTTGTTCAAGAGTATACAGAGGAGTTCTATCGAATCCTCATCAGAACAGGCCATGCAAAAGATGACAAGGAGAAAGTTTCTTGTTACATTAATGGGTTAAGGCCGAGCATTCAGGAAGAATTGAATCTGGTTTGAATGAACAATATTGAAGAGGCATACCAGTTTGCCCTAAAAGTAGAGGAAAAATTAAACAAAAAGTTTGAGAGAAGACAAAATGGAATAGGTCGTGATGGAAGATCTAGTGGACGGTCATATGGAGATCAAAATGAAGATTCAAAAAATAAGGATGAGGCCAGTAATAGTCAGAATCAGAGAGGAGATAATTTCAATCGTTTCCATGATCAGAATAATAGAGATCAGAGAGGAAGAGGAAGAGGACAAGGATCTGGAAGAGGAGGGTTCCATGGAACATGTTTTCACTATGGAGAAGAATGTCATAAGGCATTTGAATGTCCTCAAAGCCAAGGAAGGACAAAGAGGAGAAGTGAAGGCCAGACCAGAGTTGCACATGTAGATGAAGATGCCAGATCATCAAATTCTGAAGATGTTGAAAGAGGAGAAACACTGATTAAGAGAAGAGTCCTGCTGAGTGGTGAGAATGAACCTGAACAAAGGAGGAGCCTATTTCGCACCAGGTGCAAGTGTGAAGGTAAATGTTGTGATGTGATTATTGATAGTGGTAGTACTAAAAATTTGGTGTCAGAAGAGATGGTGACAAAGTTGAAGCTCGTGAGGTAGAAACATCAACATCCATATCAGGTTGCCTAGGTGCAGGATGACCACAAGGTCATGGTCAGTGAACAGTGCCTAGTGAAGTTCAAGATTGGCGGGTACCACGATGATGTACTATGTGAAATCATATCTATGGATGCATGTCATATGTTGTTGGGTAGACTTTGACAGTTTGATAGATGTGTTATACATGATGGTCGTGCGAATACCTATTCCCTGACAAAGGATGAAGTGTGACATAAGCTAAAGCTATTGAAGGAGACTGAAGAAAAGGTATGTGGTAATGCAAGAATAACTTTTGTTGATAGAAGAAATTTCTTAGATGGTGTGCGGCATGAGCATATGTGTTTTACCTTAATTCCAAAGGCTGGGAAAGAGGAAGTAGAAGATGTACCTGTAGAAGTTGCAGAATTATTGAATGGGTTTCAGGATATTGTATCCAATAATGTGCCTGATGGATTATCACCAGCAAGAAAGATTAGTCATTAGATGGATTTGATTTCAGGAGCCAGTTTGCGAAACAATGCAGCACACATAATGAAACTAGTAGAAAGTGAAGAGTTGAAGACAGATTTGAAGTTTAGTTCATCACATCATCCACAGATTGTATATGGAAATAGTCGCAGAAATGCATTTGAGTTGAGAAAAATAGATAAAGGAGAAATAAGTAGTGCTGAAGCTGAGGATTTTGCAAAACATTTGAAGAACATCCATGAGGAGGTGAGGAAGCACATTTCCAAAATTAATGCACAGTATAAGGCTAAGGTAGATGAGAAAATGAGGCATAAGGAATTTCAGGTTGGAGATGAAGTCATGGTTCATTTGCGGAAGGAGTGATTTCTAGTTGGTACATATAACAAGTTGAAAATGAAAAAGTTTGGGCCATGTAAGATACTGAAGAAGCATGATTCGAGAAATGCATGTGAGGTCGAGTTGCCTACTGAGCTGAATATTTCACCAGTATTTAATGTTTCAAATCTGAGAGAGTATCATGAAGGTGTTGAAGATGAGGTTACAACAGCACAATGGAGTAATCAAGCAACCAGTTCAAATATCAAAGAGATTGAAGACATACTAGATAGTCGTGTTGGTAGAAGCACAAAGAACCAAACATATGAAGAGTATTTGGTCAAATGGAAAGGATGACCTATTAAAGATTCATCATGGCTAACAAAAGAGGAGGTTAACCGTCTTGATTTTCCTCTGCACACCTGAGTCGTGACAGGGTCACTTCTCAAATTACCCCGGGTGTCTGATGTAGGAGCATCTTGGGTGTAAGAGCAATCTCGCATCATTCAAAAATATTTTTGGTTTTATTTTCAATAAGGACTATCTTGTGCAGAGCTTCTATGTATGGAAACTTGCTATTTTTAGTAAGTTGTTCATTCGATCTCGAAATGTTTTGATTTCTTCCCTAGAGGTTCATTTTGGTCATATCAGCCTGCTAGTAAAGTTTCAATGACAGATCAAGTCTAGCTTTGTAGATATTGAAGATTTTTGGTATTGGCAATAGGGTACAGAAACTTTGAATTTAGTTTTGAAGGCTTTAGAGGCCCTGGATGACGTCAAAAATTTGGGTGACAAGCGCTTGTGTGAGTCAAGCCTCTAGAGCGCTTCGTGGCCTTTTCAGAATGGGGTTATAATAGTCAATCGGTTCAACTGGCAATGACTTATGGTCTTCGAAAGTTGGGTCACCTGAAATGGCATAAAATGATTTTCCTTCAAAATTTTTGTTTGGATTTCAAAAAAAATTTTGAGTTGACTTTGATGTAATAAATTGTAAAATAAAATAATTCTAAGTTTGGTCCGCCTTGTTGGCAAAATTTTTGGAACCTTCTTAGGCGGTGGAAAATTGCCTATATAAAGAACGCTGTAGTGTTGTCTTTGATAGTTCGGGGATAGTTCTGGGTATTGATTTGAGACTTTGTCCTGCATAATATTGTAAGAGAATGCCCATGTGGCTTTGCATATTGTAATTTTGAAAGTTTGTAATTCCACATTTATGGAGATAATAAGAAACTCATTTTCTGTTCTTGCATATTTTTGTTATTTTTTTGTTTCTGTTATGTGTTTGTGGTATTAAGGGAAGCACCATTCATCAAGTGGTATCAGAGTAGGAGTTTCTGAGTGTGTAAACAGATCACCAATTATGAGGCAGTTTGCACTAGGACCGTGGGTTAGTGTTTCTGTGTAACCAGATCACCAATTGTGAGGCAGTTTGCACTGGGACCGTGCGTTAGGGTTTCTGTAAACAGATCGCTGACTATGACTCAGTTTGCACCAGGACCATGGTTAGGGTTTTAGCGCGCATCGTGAAAATGCCTCCACGAAGGGAACGTGGCGAAAGAGTTGGTGTTGTAACACCTGAGGTTAGAGCGCTTCAGAGACAAGTGCGAGCATTGCAAGAAGAGATTCATAGAGGAATGAATCTTAATGTCAGAGATGAAAGTGAGGATGAAGCCGAGGGAAAAAGAAATTCTGATAAATTCTGATCAAGAAGAAGGTGAAATTCTGAACCAGTAGGAAGAAAGACTTTTTCGGGCCATTTCCAAGATTGGGAAAAGACCTAGGATTGAGGTTCCTACATTTTTAGGAAATCTTAACTTAGAGGAATTGATCAACTGGATCAATGAGTGTAAATAATATTTTGAGTATGAAGATATTGAGGATCTTGATAGGGTCAAATTCGGGAAGGCCAGACTGAAAGGTCATGTGAAGATCTGGTGGCAAGAGATTTAATTAGAGTGAAATAAAAGAGGGAAAGATAAAATCACAAGATGAGATCGGATGGTGGATAAATTAAAGCGGTAGTTCATCCCTGTTGATTATGAGCTTGACCTACTGAAGAAAATGTAAAGTTTGAAGCAAGAGGGACGATCTGTTTAGGAGTATATAGAGGATTTCTATCGAATCCTCATCAGAATAGGTCATGCAAAAGCTGACAAGGAGAAAGTTGCCCATTACCTTAATGGGTTAAGGCCTAGCATTCAGGAAGAATTGAATCTGGTTCGAATGAACAATAATGAAGACGCATACCAGTTTGCCCTAAAATTAGAGGAAAAGCTGAACAAGAAGTTTGAGAGCAGACAAAATGGAAGAGGTTGTGATGGAAGATCTGGCAGACAGTCATATGAAGATCGAAATGAAGATCAGAAAAAACAAGATGAGGCCAGTAACAGTCAAAATCAGAGAGGAGATAATTTCAATCATTTCCATGATCATAATAATAGAGATCAAAGAGGAAGAGGACAAGTATCTGGAAGAGGAGGCTTCCGTGGAACATGTTTTCACTATGGAGAAGAAGGTCATAGGGCATTTGAATGTCCTCAACGCCAAGGAAGGACAGATAGGAGAAGCAAAGGCTAGGCCAGAGTTGCACATGTAGATGAAGATGCTAGATCATCAAATTTTGAAGATATTGAAAGAGGAGAAACACTGATTAATAGAAGAGTCCTGCTGAGTGGTGAGAATGAACCTGAACAAAGGAGAAGCCTATTTCGCACCAGGTGCAAGTGTGAAGGTAAATGTTGTGATGTGATTATTGATAGTGGCAGTACTGATAATTTGGTGTCAGAAGAGATAGTGACAAAGTTGAAGCTCAAGAGGCAGAAACATCAACATCCATATCAAGTTGCCTAGGTGTGGGATGACCACAAGGTCATGGTCAGTGAACAGTTCCTAGTGAAGTTCAAGATTGGCGAGTACCATGATGAGGTACTATGTGATATCATATCTATGGATGCATGTCATATGTTGTTGGGTAGACCTTGGCAGTTTGACAGATGTGTTGTACATGATGGTTGTGCGAATATGTATTCCCTGACAAAGGATGGAGTGCGACATAAGCTAAAGCCATTGAAGGAGACTGAAGAAAAGGTATGTGGTAATGCAAGA
Organism: Chamaecyparis obtusa; assembly: GCA_027943335.1. Taxonomy (NCBI): domain Eukaryota; kingdom Viridiplantae; phylum Streptophyta; class Pinopsida; order Cupressales; family Cupressaceae; genus Chamaecyparis; species Chamaecyparis obtusa. The sequence continues at coordinate 1,006,419 of BSBK01005809.1, forward strand.
ATAACTTTTGTTAATAGAAAAAATTTCTTAGATGGTATGCGGCATGAGCATGTGTCTTACGTTAATCCCAAAGGTTGGGAAAGAGGAAGTAGAAGATGTACTTGTAGAAGTTGTAGAATTATTGAATGGGTTTTAGGATATTGTATCTGATAATGTGCCTGATGGATTACCACCAGCAAGAAAGATTAGTCATCAAATGGATTTGATTCTAGGAGCTAGTTTGCGAAACAAGGCAACACACATAATGAAACTAGTAGAAAGTGAAGAGTTGAAGACAGATTTGAAGTTTAGTTCATCACATCATCCACAGATTGTATATGGAAATAGTCGCAGAAATGCATCTGAGTTGAGAAAAATAGATAAAGGAGAAATAAGTAGTGCTGAAGCTGAGGATTTTGGAAAATATTTGAAAAACATCCATGAGGAGGCGAGGAAGAACATTTCCAAAATTAATACGCAGTATAAGACTAAGGCAGATGAGAAAAGGAGGCATAAGGAATTTCAGGTTGGAGATGAAGTCATGGTTCATTTGTAGAAGGAGCGATTTCCAGTTGGTACATATAACAAGTTGAAAATGAAGAAGTTTGGGCCATGTAAGATACTGAAGAAACATTATTTGGGAAATGCATATGAGGTCGAGTTTCCTACTGAGCTGAATATTTCACCAGTATTTAATGTTTCAGATCTGAGAGAGTATCATGAAGGACGTGTTGAAGATGAGGTTACAGCAGCACAATGGAGTAATCCAGCAACCAGTTCAGATATCAAGGAGATTGAAGACATACTGGATAGTCATGTTGGCAAAAGTACAAGGAACTGAACATATGAAAAGTATTTGGTCAAATGGAAAGGATGACCTATTGAAGATTCATTATGGCTAACGAAGGAGGAGGTTAACTGTCTTGGTTTTCCTTTGCACACTTGAGTCGTGACAGGGTCACTTCTCAAATTACCCCGACTGTCTGATGCAGGAGCATCCTGGGTGTAAGAGCAATCTTGCATCACCTAAAAATATTTCTGGTTTTGTTTTCAATAAGGGCTATCTTGTGCAAAACTGCTATTTATGGAAACTTGTTATTTTTAGTAAGTTGGTCATCCGATCTTAGAATGTTCTGATTTCTTCCCTGGAGGTTCATTTTGGTCATATCAGCCTGCCAGTAAATTTTCATTTACAGATCAAGTCTAGCTTTGTAGATATTGAAGATTGTCGATATTGGCAATAGGGTATAGAAACTTTGAATTCAGTTTTGAAGGCTTTAGAGGCCCTGGATGAGGTCAAAAATTTGGGTGATAGACACTTGCACGAGTCAAGCCTGTAGAGCGCTTCACGACCTTTCTGGAATGGGGTTATAATAGTTAATCGGTTCAACTGGCAATGACTTATGGTCTTCAAAAATTGGGTCACCTGAAATGGTGGAAAATGATTTTCCTTCAAAAATTTTGTTTGGGTTTCAAAATTTATTTTGAGCTGACTTTGATGTAATAAATTGTAAAATAAAATAATTCTAAGTTTGGTTGGCCTTGTTGGCTAAAATTCTAGAACCTTCCTAGGTGGTGGAAAATTGCCTATATAAGGAAGGCTGTAGTGTTGTCTTAAGCATTTTGGGGACAGTTCTGAGTAGTAGATCTGTGTATTGATTCGAGACTTTGTCCTATAGAATATTGTAAGGGAATGCCCATGTGGCTTTGCATATTGTAATTCTGAAAGTTTGTAATTCTATATTTGTGGAGATAATAAGAAGCCCATTTTCTGTTCTTTCATATTGTTGTTGTTTCTTTGTTTTTGTTATGTGTTTCTGGTATTAAGGGGAGCACCCTTGATCACTTCATTATTGAGTACACTATTTGCTTGTTCATAGTTATTTCAGTTTATCATTATATTTTTGCCCTTTTTTACATGGTATCAGAGCTTGGTTGGTTTAGAGATTCTAACTAGGCTAGAGTATTGTTGGATTGATATTTGAAGGCTATTTTTTTTGCTAACATGAGCTCTTCAAATGAAGTTTTGCCTATCTTTAATGAAAGTGGTTTTCCAGATTGAAAGATTGCAATCAAGAATGCTTTAAGAGAAAAGGCTTTGTGGAGGATAGTGGACAAAGAGATTGGAGAACCTCATTCTACCAAAGAAAAGGAGTCATGGAAAAGCAAGTTGGAGAAAGCTAGAGGTATCATTGGTAAACCCTTGAGTCCCAATCACAATAAAAGATTTGTTGATATTGATGATCCAATAGAATTATAAGAAAATTTAGAAAAAGATTATAAAGATGCAGATATTGCCAAAATTTTTAGTATAGAAGAAAAATTGGTGAACTTGTATCTTGCTGATTTTGAAAAAATGATTGATTACTTCGATGAAGTTACATATTTAAATTCTCAGCTAAAGAAAATAGGTGTTGAATATGCAAAAAAAGGATTTTCAGTTGATTGTAATGGTTGAAAGTAAGCTTCCCCAACCATACAAAATTTTTAAAGAATCAAGGAAAAGAGTCATTCAATTGAATCTCAATGCCTCCCAACAAACGTTTGATCAATTTTGTAAGTCACTTTTTGATGAAGAAGTTCAACTAAAAGAAGCAATTTTTTGAAGTTTACATTAAGAAGAATCATGCATATGTAACTAAGGAAAAAATGAATAGCCCAAGAGGCCTGAACATGCCTGTGAACGCTCCTGCTCACGCGACTTTTCAAAACAAGGTTCCTGCTCACCGTTTTGAAGTTCCTACTGCGTCCTTTCCAGCCTACGATGCCCTTCCAGTTTCTAGAGTTTCATCTGCTGGCTTTGTGCCTGGTTTTGCTGGCACTGCGCCTAGGTCTTCTTCTCAGGTTTTTTGGGGTGTTGCTACTTCTACTGGGTTGGGTGTTGCTCTTCCTACGTCTGATGGTTCTGTAGTGTCCTACATTGATGTAGCGGCCTATGAAGCGGGAATCCATGGCCCTGCCCCTACTGGTAGGGGGGGTTTTTGGTCTCCTATTGTGCAATCGGTTTCGGTATGTAAACCCATTAGGGTTGAGCTAGATTCTGAAACTATGGATGAGATTGTAAAAACTGTTGATGATTTCTCTTCCCATGCTGTTATTTTTCATTTTAGGGGCTTCTGGCCCTCACTCTCTGATTTTCATGCTTGGATCTCCAAGCATTGGGAGCCCATTCTATCTGATGTTCAGATATACCTTGTGGCTAGGGGTTTTTTTATTGTTAAGTTTGAAAATGTTGAAGATAGGAAAATGATTTTGTGTGACAACTATTTCACTTGGGAGGAGCGTTTTCCCCTAATGGCCAAACCCTGGTATTAGGGGTTTGATCCCCTCTTAGAGTCTTTTAATAAAATACCCTTATGGGTAAGGTTGCTGAATCTTCCCCTCCATCTTTGGTTGGACTCAGTTTTGGAAACTGTGAGTGAGGTTATAGGAGATTTCCAAATGGTGCACTTGGACTCCTCTGAAATTTTTAAGACCACTTATGCTCGTATTCTAGTGGAGGTTGATGTTTCTAAGGGCCTCCCTGAGCAGATTGCTTTGGATTCTCCTTTGGGCTCTTGGATTCAAAATCTGGATTATGAGAATATTCCATTCAGATGTAGGAAGTGTCACAAGATTGGGCATCTTGCTGTGAGGTGCTTATCTAATAAGATCAAATCAAAGAAATTGCCCTCTTGGTGGGTGGGAGCCTTTGACCACCACTATACGGTTCGGAAAGCCTCTAAGGAAGGGGGCTCGAGTTCGAGCCTGACTCAGAATGATCATGCTTTGGTTGATGCTTTAGTTGATGCTTCGACTACTTTTGAAGCTCTCTTTGATGTTGTTGGTGATGGCTTTGTTGTGGCTTTGACTCAAGATTTTGATGTTGTCCCTTCTAGCATTGTTTCTAGTACCGCTATCTAGATTGCTGATGATGCCCCTGTCCAGTTTGCTAGAGCTGTCTCTGGTTCAGCGGCCTTGCCCACGGATGCTATTGTCTCTGGTTCTGGATTATGAGAATATTCCATTCAGATGTAGGAAGTGTCACAAGACTAGGCATCTTGCTGTGAGGTGCTTATCTAATAAGATCAAATCAAAGAAATTCCCCTCTTGGTGGGTGGGAGCTTTTGACCACCACTATACGGTTTGGAAAGCCTCTAAGGAAGGGGGCTCGAGTTTGAGCCTGACTCAGAATGATCATGCTTTGGTTGATGCTTTAGTTGATGCTTTGGCTGCTTCTGAAGCTCTCTTTGATGTTGTTGGTGATGGCTCTGTTGTGGCTTTGACTCAAGATGTTGATGTTGTCCCTTCTAGCATTGTTTCTAGTACCCCTATCCAGATTGTTGATGTAGTGGGTGATGTTGTCTTTGGTCCAGCCACTACCTTGTGTGCTAGAGTTGCAAGCTCGGTGACCTGCCCTTTAGTGGGCTTGTCCAGCTCTTCATTGGCTTGGCAGAAGGATGCTGGTAAGGTGGAGGATGGTTGGACAATAGTGAAGGGAAAAAAATTTAAACCTTCCACTCCTTTTGATATGAACTTACATTTACATAAGGATGGACAAAAATGTAAATCTTGATTGCCCTCTGTTGTTTTTGGTGTGGGCTTCTATCCACTTGGTAGGAACTTTGGTTTGTTCCTTTGGTTTTCTTGGTGGGGCACCACATTTGTTTTGGTCTTTTATTTCCATATCTACTTATGCTCTTGTATAAGGCTTCGGGTCCTTTCAAAACCTATTTTTTACGTAATCAAAACTAAGGAAAAATCATTTTATAGAAATGTGGATGGAAAGAAGAATTGGAAAGACAATAATAAATTTTGAAATAATAATGGTTCTAACTTTTTTCTAGAATTAATGGTGTAGAAAAGTAAGTGGGAACGAAACCTATTATTTGCAAGTATTGTGGTAGTGAGAAGCATTTGGAGAAATTTTGTTTGAAGAAGAGGGACAATGAAAGGAAGCATTTCAAGCCCAAGCAAGAAAGGTTTAAGGATAACAAGGCAGATAGACATAGCTTCATAGCCATCTCCATCATAAGACATGAACAACCAAATATGAAGGTAAGTGCTAGAACCAAAAGTGAATCTAGTATTAGGGGGGGATACTTTTCTTTAGAGACTAATAAAGAATGGATTTTAGATTCAGGAGCATCATTTCACATGATTGGAGATAGATATTTGTTTATTAATTTTCATGAGGGAAGAATTCAAATCAAGAAATCACTATTGGAAATAAGATGAAACTTCCAGTATTAGGCACAAGGAATGTTAATGTGACAAATGGATCTTTGAAAAATATTTTATTGGTTGAAGGATTAGGAGTGAATCATATTTCAATATTTAAAATTGGTCTTGAGATGGATATGAGGTTGTTGTCTCTACTAATCAAGTTATTGTTAGAGATAACTTGTTAGAGATAGAAAAGAGCCCAAAAATGCAATTGTTATTGGTAGAGTTGATCATAAAGAGGGTCTCTTCAAATTTGTTGGTTTTATTAATGATTAACACACAATTGCCCATGCTTTTGTTGCTCAAACTGATTACATGTCAAAACTTTGGCATACTAGCCTTAGACATATAAATTATACAAAGTTACAAGATATGGTTAGAGGACTAACAAAAATTACAGCTTTTGAAGGAGTCTGTGAATGATCTATGTTAGGTAAACACCATTGAGATCCGTTTGAGTCAGGAAAAACATGGAGAGCTAATCATCAACTACAACTCATTCATAGTGATCTATGTGAACTAGGTTATCCATCACTTTCAAGAGCCAGGTACCTTCTCACTTTTATTGATGATTATAGTAGGCGAGTATGGGTTTATTTTCTTGAAAGAAAAAATGAAGTGTTTGAAGTTTTTCAAAAGTTTAAAACATTATTTGAAAACCAAAGTGGAAAAAGAATTAAAAGCTTAAGGAAGGATAATGGGGATGGATATTGCAATAATGCATTTGAATCATTTTGTGAAAAATATATTATTAAGATGCAAAAGACGATACCTTATACCCCTCAACAGAATGGAGTTGCTGAAAGAATGAATATAACTCTTTTAGAAATGGCTCGTTGTATGTTGCATTCCAAAAGTTTTCATGATAAATTTTGGAGTTTGGCTATTTCTTGTGTTGCACATATTGTGAATAGAATCCTTACCAAAGCTCTCACAAATATTACCCCTAAATAAGCATGGAATGGTAAAAAACCTCATATTGGATATTTTAAAGTATTTGAGTGTATTTCTTGGGCACACATTCCTAATGAAACAAGAAAAAAGTTGGAACCAAAGAGTCATGAGTGTTTATTCATGGGTTACAATGAATAATCAAAGGCTTATAGGTTATATGATTTGGTAACAAAGAAAATCTTTGTTAGTAGAGATGTAAAGTTTTCTGAATACTCGCAACTTCCAGGTGCTCTCAATATCAATGAGGAAAAAGTGTGCATTAATGAAATATCTAATGCTTGTAACCAACCTTTTTTTGCAAGAAGTGATAATGAGGAAGATAATATTTTAGCTAGACAAAATATAAGGAGTGTTGAAGAAATCTATAGGCAAAGACCTAAAAACAAAGAAAGGAATGGTAGTGCTCTCATGACCAAAGTATTATAGACAAATTACCCAGTTTCATATGAGGAAGCTAGAGGGAAGAAAGAATGGGAGGAAGCTATGAAAGAGGAATATGGTGCATTGCTAAAGAAAAACACTTGGGAACTTGTGCCTTGAACCAAAGGTAAGAATGTTATTGGTTGCAAATGGATTTACAAAAGTAAATTTAAATTAGATGGCACTATTGAAAAATTCAAGGCTAGATTGGTTGCCAAAGAGTTTATTAAAAAAGAGGGTGTTGATTATGAAGAAACATTCACACCAGTTGTTAAATTAAATACAGTTAGAATTATTTTGTCCTTGGCTGCAAGTCTTGGGTGGCATATTCATCAAATAGATGCTAAAAATACTTTATTGAATGGAGACTTATATGTGGAAATAAATATGGATTAACCACCAGGTTTTATAGATCAAGATAATCCTATCTTTGTTTGCAAATTATAGAAATCTATTTATGGTCTAAAACAAGCACCATGAGCATGGAATGAGAAAATTGATAGTTACTTTAGACTTCATGAGTTTAAAAGGTGTAAAAAAGATCCTAACCTCTATGTGAAAAAAATTGAAGATGAAGTTGTTGTCGTTGCAATTTATGTAGATGAGTTACTTATTGCTGGATCAAATATTGGGTTAATCAATGATTTAAAATATGATCTTAAGAAGGCATTTCATATGAGTGATTTGGGAAAGCTCAATTATTTTCTCGGTCTACAAGTCTACAGACTCCATGATGGATTATTCATCTCATAATCAAAGTAAGCTTTAGATCTTTTAGAAAATTTTAACATGATCGACTACAAGCCAGCCACTACTCCCTTCCAATCAGAGTCAAGATTACTAAAGAATGTCCTTCCAAACAAGTAGATGCCACTTTGTATGGACAACTTGTTGGTAGCTTGGTTTATTTGACTCATTCTAAACCAAATATTTGTTTTGTAGTCAATTTTGTATCACGATTTATGGAGGCACCTAAAGAAAGCCATTGGATGGTTGCTAAGAAAATTTTGAGATACATTTGAGGAACACTACCCTTTGGCATCCATGACAGCTACAAGACTCCAATTTCTTTGGCTGGATATACAAATTCAGATTGGGGAGGTGATATTGTTGACAATAAATCTACTAGTGGTTACCTTTTTCAGCTTGGATCAGGTTGAATTACATGGAGCAACAAAAAAAGAAAGAAATCATATCACTATCTTCATGTGAAGAAGAAAATAGAGAAATAAAAGAAGCATGAAATCAAGTAGTTTGGATTAAAAATATTTATTTGTTATTCGAGCTTTGTTTTCCTCAAAGTTCTGCTACTACTTTGTTTTCCTCCAAGTTGCCAACAATATAGTTTTTCATGCTAAAACAAAGCATGTTGAGCTTGATGTTCACTACATTTGAGTTTTGGTTCAAGCAAATATTATCAATTTACAATTTTGTCCAAGTGAAGAACAAAAAACTAATATATTTACTAAGAGCATGACTAGGGCCAATTTTTTAAAATTAAGAAGAATGCTTGGTATGTTAAAGATGAACATTAAGGGGGGATAGTGTTATAATGTTCCCCTCTCCTTTGTATCTTCTATGTAAAAAGTGTTGTAATGTTCCCCTCTCTTTCGTATAATTCTAGCTAATATTAAGAGGGGATGTTAAGGTATAAGATTGTCTAGAATGTGTGGAATATTCTAGAGATAAGATTGTCTAGAATGAGTAGAATGTTCTAGAGAGATAGAAGTTTCTAGAAGAAATAAACAACTAGAAGTTGTCCAAGAAAAATAATGTTCTAGCTTTAGAATTCTCTATAATTCTAGAAGTTTCTAAGCTCAACTATAAATATGAGGCTACCCATTGTGAACATCAATGTACTGTAATGCATTGCAATGCAATGTAATGTGTTGTGATTGTATGTTGTTGCATTGAATATAATAAAATCTAGATCTCTTCATTATTGAGTACTCTGCTTGCCTTGTTCACTATTTTTTTAGTTTATCATTATATTTTGGGTGTGTTTTTTACATATATACAAGGAAATGTTTAATTAAATTTTTAGAATAGAAAAGATTTGAAGTATACATTACAAAGTTGTGTCCAATTTCTCCAAAATTGAAAGATTCATGTAAATTTTTCAGTATTGTAAGGTTTATTTAACTTTTTTTTATTATGCAAAGGTTTGAACTATATATAGATAAATTTATAGCAAGTTATTTGTTAAATGAAGACATTGTTTTGTATATAGTTTTCTCACATTGGGAAAAAAAAATTCCATGAAATTGGAACATTCCTTGTGTCATGTCTGAAACCCAACTTCAACTCAACCAATATCTTTGCTTAAAAGGCTACAAAAATCTTGCCTTCAACTTAGGAATCTAGGATCTTTAAAACTTTGCTATTGTCAGATCAATTTTAGTGTATTGAGAATAAATTAAAGCAGCCGTTGTAGGGAGATTGGTTTTGGTTCTTATTTCTTAAATATCATTTCGCAGGTTTGTGTGCGATATCATACCTTAGAATATAAAGCTTTTAGACACCCAATTCTTAAGATATCTTAACTTAGAATATGATACCTTCAATTTGAAATCTGTATGCATTCTCTTTTTCTCAAAAAATATCATTGTTTCTTTCCTTCTGTAGCAGATTAAGCAGTAGAATAACTAGTCACTATTTTCTATGGAAGAAGAAAAAATATGTTTTATTGTTTCATTTCCCATACATTGAGCAAATTTCCTCTGTCATTCTACTAGAAATAACATTATCATCGACATTTCTCTAATGTAGTAGCAACCATTTAGAACAAGATTTATTTTCATCAATTGCTATAATCAATTGACTACTTGTAATTTGACAAAAGCCAAAAATTTGTAGACACAAGTTTATCATAATTATGCTTTGAAGATATTTTCAGCAGATGCGAGTCCATAATGTATCTAACATCATACCATATGTTATTCATATGTCATTTTAAGACACCTTGCAAGGCCCTTAAATTTCATTAGGGTTGTGTATGTTCTAAGGAATTTATGAACTATTTTATCTCATTCCAAGAGTTCTATTTGGCATTTTTTAAGATTTCAACAAATATCTTATTTCAAAAAAAAATGTTTTCTATTATATCTTCTTAATGCTTATGACCATCTATTGGTTTCTAAAATTCTTCTTGGGTCCGCACCATGAAATTAGACTTGTGCAGATGTGAACAAAATTTGTACATTCACAACTTATATATATTTCTGATGAAGTGTAATTGTTCTTTTGTGTTTATTTTGGCAACAAAAACATGCATGTAAGATTATTATCTTGTGTGTATAGAATATAATTATATTTAGTTCTTATAGTAATTTTTCCCTCCTAAAAGTATGTAATTTATTATTGTAATTTCTAGGTCTAAACTTTGATTTCTAATCTCTAATATTATTTAAAACTTTGAAATTTTGTAGCAAAGATTAAAGAGCTGTGTCAACATTTTGGCAAGAACTTCACTACTCTTCAGCCTTGTTTTAATTTGGAAAATGTGTAATTTTGAGTGGTTAATGGGTCTTTTCTTCTTTGTTTAAGGGACTTAAGGAAATAATAATGCCATGAGAAGAAAAAATGGAAGAAATATGTGAGAATTGGCTGTGTGATAAGTATTTTTTTAGGTCTAATGTTATATAGATGCATTTTAATTATAGTGTTAGGGTGGTGGAGTCATTAAGTCAAATTAGGTTGATAATGAAAGGACATTCAAAAATGGAATTATAACATGGGGAAACTTTGATGGCACAAGGGTTAGAAGGTGAAGTTATGACATCCTTGACAATGTAGCATATAGGAAATACTAAGGTCATTGATAAGTTATTGTAATGATCCAAATCTAAAATATTTTATGGTTTCTTTAAGCTACATCAACACATAGCACACTTGAGGAAAAATAATGTATTTTAATCCCTATAAAATAACTCCAACATAGAACTACAACAACAATGAAAAAAACATTCATAGTTCAACCCAATTGGAAACTCTCACTACTAAAAATTACAAAACACATTGAAACTTGAACATTCAAGTTCTAAAACTTTAGAAGATATCATATAAAGGAAATATAATTTATTACTTAAAAATATGCTTCTACAATATCAACAAACTACATCATAAGTAAAAATAATAAACTTGGAATTACTCATGAAATATCCTCCCAAAATTGTAACTTCAACCGCACTATCAAACTTTGATTTGCTCCAAATTGAAAAATGAATCTCTCCATAATTGTGATCAACCAAACTCATTATTCTATAAAAAGAAACACACTTATACAAATACAAACACTCTCTAATAGAAACAAACATAGCTCAGAAAAATGAAGGTCATGGTGTATTAAACAATTATTAAGCACACCAAATTTATTTAATGGAAGGAGGAGCTGGAACGAGATATGATAGAAATCTTGGTGATGGTGGAGACGGGGAAGACAAAAGTTATGGTGGTGGATTCTGGATTGGTGTGGTCTATGTGGAGGATATATTTTTCTCTACAAGAGATAGTGGAGCTAGGATTTCTTGACTTGGCAGTGCTCCTCCCACCTTTTGTAGCGGCTCCACCATGGTATTCGTTTGGTTGCCCAAGGGTTTGTGTGTTGCACATCCATTTTATCATAGGGATACAATCATGCCTATGAGGGGCTCCTCCTCTTTGGAGGTTTGGTTATTACATAGGTGGCTTGTTGGGGCTTAGGATTCCCTATTTGTGCATAGACAGATTTGTATGTTTGCATGGATAATATGAGTGGTAAGGGCTAAAAAAGTTTCTTGTGTCCCATTGGCTTGACTGGTACATTGTACTCACTGCCTATAGTATTTTCCAATATTGTGAATAGAGTGTATATCCCCAATAAGGGACAAAGATTAGTAGTGGTTGTTTCCACAAGACAAGGGATTTATGCCCTCAATGCTAGAGTTTTGGCAGGGTTGCAACACACTTCATTCCCTAAAGTTTCTATTGGTGTTATCTTCGAGTATTTCTTCACTCATTTTATTAGTGAATTGTTTTAAATTTTCCACCTCTCTTTTTAGGAGGTTCTTGTGGTGGGATCTCCTATGGCCTTTTTTTGCAAGTCTTTTATGATGGTGGGGACTATGATTTTTTGGTGGCCAAAGATGTGGTGGGTTATGATAGTGCTAGAAAACTCCAGAACATAGGTACTTTGAACATTAGGATATGTCAGAGCATTTATCATAGATTAGGAGCCTAATATCTGATGGAGCATTTATTCTCATGTCCTACATGGGGGTAGTTGGGCCATGTTGGTTTCTCCTTATGGGATTTTTTGGCACCCTTCCATTGTGGCAGAGTCACACTCCCTTTGTGTATGACTACATTATTGGGGATATACTATTATGGTAGGTTATGTTACAAGTTTTTCTTGGTGGTTATCTCATGGAATGTGGATTCTTTCATGTTGGAACAAATCCTTTGTGGTTTGTTTTTTGGGAAAACTATTTTTAGGCCCTCATCAAGAGGTTAGGATTTGTATCTCTATTTGTAGAGGTTACGCCTTCTCCATTTTGGATGGAAGGAGAGGAGTTTAGGTGGTTGACATTATTTTCCTACACTTGGTTCTGGTGAATGCTAAAGATGGGATTTTATACCCCTATTGTGTTGGGATGCCTACATTTGGATTGTTGGCAGTAGTGGAAGCATTGTTTCTACTGGTTTGGCTAAATTTAGGTTGAACCTTTGTACATAGGAATATTTTTTGATGAAGGATGATAAGGATTCTTTGATGGAGGAAACCACTTGGTTCCTTTTCTTAGAGAGGTATGGTGGTGGTAGAATGTTCTCTCTAATTTTGGAGGTTGGTTCTACCAATATTTGATTGATTGACAATGTGTGGGCCTTCCATTTCCATGTCTTTGTCTGCACTCTTTACAATCATGTATAGGTGGATGTTGCTACTATAAATCAGGTGATGGTCCTCAATTGTTAGTTGTGGTTTGGAGGACCCAATCTGGGTTCTCAGTTGGGCACAACCCAATTTTTACTCAAATGGCCCCTATTAAGGTGATGCCATGTGATTTCTACTTACACTATTAGAAGTCCTATAGATATGGACATTGTTTCTATAGGTTTGTCGATGGTCATGTTTTGGTGGATGTAGTTGTGGAGCTCTAGTTTGGGGGATCAACTTTGGCCTCACTGGTTGCTCCATCTCCTATTGAGGTGGAGAGTGTGTGACTACCTTGATTCGACAATTCATTGTCTCCCTTGGAAGTGGAGATTATTTATTAGCCAAGATCCTTATTATTGTTTCCTATTGAGGTGTAGGCATTTTGGGGTTTTGAGGTCTCTTAAAGATGAGCATGTTGGCCCTCTCTCATATCCTGCCCAACTAGTTCTTTTTAGTGTTTGGGTTTAGTTGTAGTCCACCCCATTCTTGTTGTGGGTTTTTTTTGGTTTGTCTTTTGTGTTGTTAGTTGCCTATCAACTAGTGTGTTGTTAATGGAATGTTTGGCCAATGTTTTGTAAGTGGCCTATCCTTTTGGGGACTTTCTTTATCCTTTTTTTTTGGGGGGGGGGGGGGGGAGGGGTGAGCACCCTATTATTGCTCCTTTTAATAATAAAACTGAAAGAAAAATAGTCATGAACTATGCACTCTAACACTACTTGAAGCATGCAATCAACAAAAATCACAAAATAATTATACCTTTACAAATATTTACGCTCCAATGTAATTTTTAACTAGAATTTCCCCACAAAATAATGGATTTTTGTCTACACTCTCCAATATTCATTGGGTTTTTGTCTGATAAGGATTCACAAATTTGAACATTATACAAAGTTGTTATATAAAATATTTGAATTCCCTCCAAATAAAAAATATAATATTTTGTTAAACCTAGATTTGCCCCCAAAATGAAAAACCTGCCTTGGAGGGTAAATAAAATTAAGATTTTATTTCAAGCTCACTCCCATGCATGCATGCATCCCTAAAATAGTCTATATTTTTTCATTCCTTAGCCTAATAAATCTTAAAATTGAACTAAAAAATTCTTGAATAGGATCAATTTGATAGGTCATATGGTAATTCTCCTCTCTCCAAAATTTATTTCCCTCAACCAATTACAAAACATGATTCTCAAGAATATTTATGTTGGTGTGTTGAGTCACACTATACTACACATACATTTTAGAGATCCTATACCAATTGAATGATACAACTCTTGCCAAAGAACATAACTAAATATACTCTCTCTATCATTTGTTATAGTGAATATAAGGAGTGCACAACTATGTAGAGAGTAATAATAAATGATAAACACATAGATTTATGTAGAAAGAATTGGTAAAAGTATACAAAAAAAAAACCATTGGCAAAAATCTTTCATATTATATTTCTCATGAATTCATAGTTACAACAATCTTAAATTTTTTATTAAAAATAGTAATTTTCATATCATATAACATCCAAGTTGTAGATTCCTAATTGAAGACTACTTTCTATAATTAGAAAGTATGACTTGTATAACTATATGTTTTGATTAAGTAAAATCAGGTTTTGAAAGGACCCTGAAACCTTGTACAAAAACTCAATAGATATAGCAATATAAGGCTCAGATACAACAGTGGAGACCACCAAAACAACAAAGGGATTAACCACTAGAAAACCCCCACCAGCGGACAACAGTCCACAACAAGGGACCTTACGATTTAAATTTAGAGCCACCCTTGTAGGACTGAAGATTCATATCCAAAGGAGGAACACAAGGCTTTGGTTTCTTTCCTTTCATAGTTGTCCATCCATCCTCCAATTTGGCAGCATCATTCAACCAAACCATATGTTGAACACATATCAAAATGGCAAAAAATAGTAAGTCCCATAAAAAACACCCATGATGACATTTGTAATATTCTTGCACAAGTCATGTAAAAAAAACTCTCTTTAAAGAGTGACTTGCTCACATGAGAATACCTATCCAAGAAATATGCTATACTCACATGATCAAAAGTACAATTCAGGATCAAAAGTACAATTCTAAAGAATGTTTACAATGCAATGCATGATTAAACCTGTCCAATCTTGACTTAAAAAAGAATTTAAGATGACCAACTTATCAAGTGTATTCTTTGATATCTAAGAGAATGGTGTCTTCTCTCCAATTCTCAAGCTAATCAACATTCTCTTGTGGACCTTCTATAAACTCTTTATTATCTATTTTCCCAACTCCCTTTGCAAAACTCTAGTAAAATAGGAAGGATGAGAACATGACGAGTATGTTTGCGGTATCCATGTCTAAACTACAACACTTAACCATATTATTTGTTGAAATGTGGTATATCCCAAATATCTTTCTAAACAAAAATAGATAAAGAAATATGTTGATAATATTCTCAACTTCACCACCTATCTCACACACTTGTTTGAATAACGACATTGTTTTTATGATGTTATCTAAACTTAAATAGAAGGAAAAATAGTAGAAATTCCTATCAAATCTATCCCCACCATATCTAAATCTTCATAATGTTCCTTGGGAATACTTAGGATGAAATTATTCAACACATTTTCTCAATCTTCATGATAAATAGGCAGCGACTACCACAATTTTACTCAAAAGACAAGATCGTTGCATCTTATTTCATCCAATCCAATCCATATAAATATTTTCTCCTTATACAAAAGAGGCTCATTAGCTAGCATATAATTTTTCATTATTAGCAACAATTTAATCCTTGACACCTTCTACAATGTTAGGAACCTCCCATTCATCATAAATGACAAAAAAATAACTAACATTTAGAAAAAAATTATCAACTACATTCTTTCTGACCTTATTTCCAAATCATAATCTAAAGTTTTACTTATCCCTTTTTATTGTTGATCATAAATTTACCCAAGAGAAAATTTAATCAATCATAATCTATCTCCACTATGCATTAACCATCAACTAGTTGTTTTGTAAAATTTTCCAAAACATGCATGATGATAATGTTTCCTTTTCATACCTAGATAAAATAATTGTGGATCTTCAAACTTTGGGCCCTAAGTTGTAATAGAGATCTCATTTTGCATTATAATTCCACCAATAAAACCACCACATTCTATTACAAATAGTTATGATTAATCTAAAATAAAGAGTACAATATATGATCCAAATAACTTATTAAGCTTATAAAAAAATTCTTAATATCTATCTAACCAATCATGAGCTCCCTTCTCTAATACATTTTAAGGGGAAAGTTAAATTTGAACATTCTTGAACAATTTTTCTATCAATACTACATAAATGATCTACTTGCACTCCTTTGGTATGGATGATATGGTTTTCATATAAAGTTTACATTTTTCCAAAATCATGCAAGTGACTTCTTTCACTTCTTTTTTTTATAGAATGCGAGTTTCTCTAGTATGCCCAAAATTTTAACCAAATGTTGCAAATGTCCTTCTGAAAACTCATTTTAACATAAAATCTCTTCAAATAAGCTTGACACAGTTTTTCATAATTGTTTATAAAATCATGATGCACAAATATTTGAAATGTGGAGGAGAGCTTTATTGAAACAAAAGAAAGAACCACATATTCAAATTGTCAAATAAGATATTTAATTTTTATTTGTTGTACATTACTTTTTTAATTCCCCTTCATTCATCCAAAGGCAATAATCATGTATATAGCTTGATTCCAAAAACCTAATGCCATGCTTAGTTATAAAATATTGAACATCAAAATAATATTTATGTTTCTTACCTTCTTCCCACAATAAGCATCTCAATGTGACTATATTTGTATGACCATTACCTATAATATTATCTTCAACTATTATATTGAGCTTCAATGAGTGATATATGAATTATAAATATTGGACCTTCACAATATGGTTAGAATGTATAACAAACCATATAAACTTTCTTTAAATTTAGATGGTAGAGATGGAGAATTCAATAGAGATATTAAAATCTCTCCATTTTGACCCTCAAAATATCACTTGGATCTTGCATGCAAAACAAAGTCTTGAATAATTTGAAATAAATAATCTATAGGACATATGGTATAAGTCAAATCCTTCACCTTATCAGATTATTTAAATTCCTTTCCTTAATTACAAGGCTTTTACAGTGAGATAAGAAGTAAAAAATATGAAATATGATCATTATTTTTGTACCTTAGGTTGTCAACAATGAGCTCATCCTCCTTTTATTAGGTAGGAATTATGGTGATGCTCTTAACACTTATATACTTGCAACTCAAATCATTTCTTCAAATGTATGTCCATATGTAATGATACTTAGAAAATAAATCAATGACTCACACTTTGAAATTAAAATGAATCAATTTAGGGTAGGGGTTGAATTATACACTTTAGATTAAAATACTACTCATATTTCCACTTTATTCGATCATGGGAATCCACACTTGATTCAACTTAAAGCTAATGGATGTAAGTAAGAGTTGAACGCAACGTGGTTTAGAAAGATACAGCCCCTATGTTGAATTTTGATTGATTTTATGAGTATGCAATAAGACTAAGTAAAATACATGAAATTGGGAAAAACATAGCATAAATAGAGAGTTATAGATCTTACAGAGAAATATACAACATGTGTAGATTTAGACCATCACTGAAATTTAGGATCAAAATGGTAAGAACAACTTTCTTAGAACCAATGTCCTACTAGACCCAAAAGTGATATTGTTTTTGGATGGAAAACCAAAGTGTTTCTTTGATGCATCCACTAAAAAATCTAAAAAAAAAGTGCTAGATTAATTGACTAATGGTGGACTATGTGGGGGATATTGAAGTTTCCCAATCTCTATTTCAAGTTCTTAATCTTCTTGTCTTATATTACCTTCCTCACATATGAAATAAATCACCTCTAGATTAATGAAATAAGAGATGAAAAATGTCATTTGTGTTGTGCAAGGGTTTTCCTCAGTCAAGCCCTAGGAGGATTCAACCTTCCCTATACAAAAATGATACCTAAAATAACCCAAAAATATGAAGTATAAAATGAATCACTATGTTATACGGTCCCAATGAATTTTCCTTGTCTTGAAGCCTTCATGAGAGGTCCTTGATGATAGAAAGGAATCTCTTGTATGTCTTCACTTATGTAAGGAAAATAAGAACTTGATTATGGATGACACCTTTAATGCTTGATTCTCCTTCTTTAATTCCTTGGGAGATGAATGGAATACTTCCTCAAGAGGAGATGAATTACAAATGTGATATATGTGTGTTGAAATGAGGATGGGGAGGGAGGCCTCCTTTAATAATCAACTTCAAATAAGCCTATGAAAACCCCAAAGTAGGTTGACTTGGATAAAAATTTCCTGCTTACCAAAATTTGACTATTGAAATATTCAAATTTGGACCTTTTTTGGCTAGAGATTGGTTCTCAGTTCTATGGTCTAGGGGACTATGGTTCCTAGCACCATAGTTTACTAGGACTAGTGTTCTATCTTCTTTAGTACAGTCCTTGACAACTAGAATATAGTTTGGAGGAGCTAAAAGAACGTATACACACGGAATTAGGACATGGGGTGAGAAAGGTCAATCAAATTAGAGGGCACAAAATCAGGAGAAATAAAGAGATGTGTAGGAGAGCATGTGAATGTATGAGGATGCATTTTACAATATTACATTTATCTCCCACTTTAGCAAGAGTATGATCCCACACTCATACTCTCTATAAAGTATATGATAGCATCAAAATACTTTAACCAAGACACAAGAGGGATGATAAAACACCAAGCCCCCAAGGGTCTTAGGCTCTCATCTAACTCCAATGAAATGTGTAGTAGAGTGAATCCAACCTTGCAAAAGGAAGACTATTCTCTTCAGAGCCTAGTTCACAAAACATGTTCAGATATCTCCAACTACTCAAACTAGTGAATATATCTAATTATAGATGAAGGAGAAGAATATTTTGGTCATAAAAATGAAAAATATAGCCAACAAGAGTTTTCAGCCCAAATCTAAGCGTCTCAAACAAGGACACATGCATGAAAAATATACGTTTACATGACATGTTGTAGTCTTCTACAAAACAAAACAAAAAATACCTAGAATTTGGAAAAACCTAGATCTATACTTTAGATAACCTGAAAAACCAATATTTATAAATATAGTAGGAAATACTATATAACAGGGATAAAAATAAATTAATAAGACAACTAAGTAAAACCTCCATCCATTTGCATGTCTTTAATAAATGCACACACACACACAAGAGTGGAAAAATGTTTGGGGTTGTTTGGAGACTTGTCTCAGTCAAGTCCCTATGTAGGTGTTTCCACCTCCACAATAGCCAGATAGATAGATTGATTGAAAAGATAAATAAATGATAATGTAATAGAAACAAAACCCACTTGATGGATGAGAAACTCCTATTATGTGAGATAAATTATAGATAAGGATGTGATAAATCCCAAGATGTTCAAAGATACGAGAGAGATAGAAGGATATTACTAAATATACTTGAGAAAGCTAAGACAACTATGGATATAGCTGCAAGATATTGTTGTAGCGAGTGAGAGAGCTATGAAAGCCAAGACAATGCAATATATTTTGTGTGCCAAAACCAAGAGAGAAGTTAGAGAAATTTAATGGAGGTGAAATCCTAAATTTAAAAGGGAGGAGGGGTGGGGAAAATATTTGTTTCCATTGAAAAAGGAAGGTGACAAGTGGAAAAAAACTCAGCACCAACATTTGAATGTTAAGATATTGTAGGATGAATGCACAATGCACTAGTGTCCAAGCAAGTCACATTTAAAATGATAGGTGGTAGATGCAACACATATATAATGCAAAGATCATGTTTGAAAAAAGACCTTTGAATATCCTGAGAGGGAAAATGCTCATGTAAGGGATAACGTGGACCTACACAAATACTAGGGGAATAGTCACTAAAGTGGATACAAAAGTGTAGTCTAAATCACAAATGGGGTGTGCAAATTTTTACTCTACAACAAGATACAAGGATTAATCTTATTTTTCTTTTTGTAGGTTTGTGCAAGGTCCCTTATTTCCCTTTCATTCCTTAGATAGGAAATCAATGCCCTTATCTATAAATCTCCTATATAGAAGGGTGGATTCCAATTCAGCTAGGTTGTGAAAATAGAACTCACAAATTTGTTCTTGCATCTCTTGTGAAACTTTAGAAAAAAGAATGACCTTGGTGTGATCAATGAAATAGGAAGGTTTCTTAACAACTAAATGATTTGAAAACATAAGAACTTTTCTTGCAAATAAAGTGAATAAACTCTTGGTGGTGGCCTACAACTACGTAACTGATTGGCTAGGTCTTCCATGTGCTCTAGAGAACCCTTCAATTTATTTATCTCTAAACCCTTTTCCTCTAGTAACACGTAATGAAAAATATGCAATTTCTCCTTTTCCTTTTCCCATTGTTCCTTGTACCATACAAACTAAGTGTTGTCACCATAATGTTATTCCAAGAGTTACAATTGTGAGTATAGGAGCATGATTAGAAATAGTTTTTTCTTTTCTTTGAAAATTCCATTTGAGCTTGTAAAAATTTAATTATTTAATGCTACTCGAAGCCCATTTTCATCATTGTCATCAATCACTATATATTTAGGACCATATCCTTGTATTGGCTTTGGCTTCACTAGACAGACAAAAGGTGTTCATAAATCTATCATTGGGACATCTTGAGTAATTGGGGGTTGAAATATTTCCTCTGCATATGGAATATCATTTCCTATATTAGTGTCAAATTCATGCTCATGAATTTCATCCCTTTTGTGTGATTCCTCATAATTCCCTTGTCCTATATCGTATTATATTTCCTCTTCTTGGTTTGGAGCTTCATTGTTCAAGGATTCCCTATTTCTTTTAAACCAAATTTCTCTCTTAGAATCAATATCCTCATTTTTAAAGACACGTCCTTAGGCTTTTGATGGTTCTCCTTTCTTACTAAGGCACCTAGAACACCTCTCAAGGGTTTTGACCTCCTTAATAGTATTTTTCTTTGATTTTGGTTTAGTTTTGTGACCAAATGGGGAATATTTGGGAATGGATTATGAATTAAATTTTTCTCAAGTCTCTTTTTCCCTAGGAATCTCTTCACCCTATATCTTCTCTTCATTCCCCTTTTCTTCAAACCTCAATTCTTCTTTACAAGGTTTTATCATAGATATTTTTTTCCCTTCTTTCTTGTTAGTTTTCTTTCTAGAGGAAGAGGAAGAAGGGTCCTCTATTTTCCTTGATTGTGATTTGAGGGAAGAAGTATATTTTTCAAGTGAAGCTTCATGGTCATGTTCTCCTGAGTTTTCAAGTGTTCCTATTGTGGCTATGTATAACTTTTTCTCTAGAATGCCCTTGTCTTTACTATGTTTATCTGCAAATTTTTCTATCAATTCCTCCTATAAATCCCTATACTCTTATGAAATTTCCTCAATGGTAGGAGACTTGGGAGAATTAAATCCCCTCATCCCCAACATTTTTCTCTCATTTTTTAAATTGTTCATTATTTTTTTTAGTTTCTTCCATTTCCTATTCGCGAGGGACATTGTTGAGGAGTCTGTTGGGTAAGTCATCGCATTCTTTAAATTTAGCCCAAGAGACATTGAGATACTAAGAGGAAAGAATCCTTTTTACTTATAAGACCACTAAAAAATCATGAGACAAGGACTGAGTTCATGTTATTCTATATTTAGATTCCATTCTAGTTAACATTCTATGAAAGTAATTATGCACATTAAATGATCTATTATGCCTTGAAAGTGACTCGTCAACTTGAAATATATAGTGTATAAAAAAGAATGGTGGCAATCAAATGTTATGCACCTAATTATATTGTTAAAAACCTCTCCCTATAGAGGTGGTAAGGACATACACTGTATGACTTGACTTGTTGGCTAAAACATTTCTCTTGGCCTTGTAAATTCAGCCGTGTAGACTCTATATCTGGCGATGATGCTAAAACTTATAAGATAGCTTCCTAAGATGCATCCAATTTGTATCCCTTAATGAATGCTTCATTGTTAAAAAAGGTCTTAAAACATTTCTCTCTAATTTTATGATCAAACTCATCAAACCTTAGAAGATAGTAAATCCATCCTAACATTTCAAAGAAAGGTTAACTGGTAGCATCTCCCAACACTATAATATGATCAATGGGTTCGCATTGAATTGGGTCACCACCCATGACTACCTACCCCTTTTTACTAGTCTACACAATTTCTTGTTTTTTTCTTGTAATTATCTATATGGGTTTCTCAAGATTCTATGTAAAATCAACTGCACTATGCACCTCTTCAAAATACACTCTACTCTACAACTTACTCAATATTTCTTTTTGTGGAATTAATGTGGCGTAATTATTTTGAATTCACACAAAAAATCACACATACGAGCCTAATTTTTGAAAATTAATTATTCAACCTCGTCGATAAAGTAGTATGAAATATTAAATCAGACATAATAGCATGGTGAGACATTAATTTATCATACTTAGGCCCAAAACTAAATCTACAAATTGCCTAGTCGTGCAAATGACACAAATGTACTTTTATATGATTCACATGATGCATCCTCCCCAGCTTAGATATTAATTTGTCCACAAATTATGGCTAGGAAGGGATGTATAGGTAGATAGGAAAGTGAAAAGATTTGATAATAAAATAGAATACAAAATAATGTATACTTATGATTGCACTAACTAATTAAAATTTAATGATATAAAAAGATGAAAATGGAAGTTGTGTACCTGTCATCATAAAAAGTATGGTGACAAATCTTTAGGTTTACCAAAAATATAATGATGAAAAGACTTGAATTGATTGATTTTGCAAACAAAACCTCAATAATGAAGATGCATATTGGTTTGGAAAGTGACGGGAAATGAATGACTTCATGCTAAAGTGAAATTGAAGTTGTTTCATGTGAGAACATTGTATTCAAAAATTTGAAGTCAAGTCCCCTAAGCAGCAGAGGAAAAGTCTCGTACTTATGCTTCTAAATGTCAATGTAGTTTTATTAGAAACAAAAGATGACAAGAAATCTTGTAGATGGATATTGTGCAGTGTGTGCATGTGAAAGAGTGTTTTTATATATGGGTCTTTAACATGTACAGGTGAACCAAATGGTTCATCTTGTACTTGGATTTATAAAGTAGTGAGATCATTGGGTAAAGTCAATGGAAGCATGGTGGATGGGGATGTGATGGAGTGATAAACAATATGAGGTAGAAGTGGTATGTTAGGAGGAGATATTGTAAACTGTGTATGTATATGTTTAATAAATTCCTCCTTGTTGTGAGGCTTTTTATACAAAATGAGCCTATGGTCATTGACCATTAAAGTGAATTGAATAGGATATATAGTAGTGAGATTAATAGCTCCATTTGGATAAACTTTTTCAATTTGGTAAGGCCCCGACTAGAGGGTCTGCAACTTCCCTTTGTGGTCTTGATATCGAGAATAATACAACAATGCCCAATCCTTCTAATGTAATTATTTATTCTTTACATACTAATCATGCCATTTTGTCCTTTGATATAGAACAATTTGTGTGTATTGTACTATTTCCATGCACTTCTCATCAAGTATATTCAAGTGTTGTAAGCATTCTTATTGGACTTGAGAAAGATCCATTTATAACTCAAGTATTGTATCCAAAGTCTTGTATTCAATTTTTATTGGGAGAGCACGCTTCTTACCATAAACTAATTCATAGGGTGTTAAGCCTGTAGTTCTTTTCCATGTTATCCTATAGGCCCAAACTACGTCAAGTAAATGGGGAGTCCAATTGCACCTATGAATATGCACTATCTTGGTGAGGATGTTCTCAATCTCACCGTTTGTAACTTAAACTTATCCATTATATTGTAGATGATAGAGTGTAGATTTATTATGCCTAATTTTATATTCTTAGACTATTTGTGTAATAAGATCAAAAATAAATTATGGTCCTTGATTTGTGTCTATTTCTCATAGGAAACCATATCTAGTAAACATTTCATCATATAGAAACTTTATAACCCCTAGCATGAGTTAAAGATTTAACTTCAATTCATTTTGTGAGATAGTTAGTACATATTGGAATATAAGATTTTCCATTTGATGTGGGTTTAATGGATCCAATGAAATCAGGACCCCATCTATCAAATGGTGTAACCACAAATTGTGGTTGTAGGGGAATTTTATCTCTCTTTGTAGGCCAATCCATCCTTTAGCATCTATCGCATCTTCTTGTATATTGTATAGAGTCCTTATGGAGAGTAGGCCAATAGTACCCTATGTTCAAGACCTTAAGTGTTGTTATCTTAGCTGCAAAGTGGCCACCACAAGGCTCATCATGTCATGATTTGAGGATGTTAAATATCTCATCTTCTCATAGGTATTGTAATGTCCCCTTCTAGGAAGTTGTCAATTTTCAATGATTAACACACATAACTAAGCAACCAAATCAATTCAACTTAAGAAGGTAAGGAATAATCCATAATACATTTGGTAATTAACATATTTAAGCCTCAATTCCTCACTTCTCTCCTAAACTCAGCCCTAAAGAGAGTGTGGATTTACTTATCATAGGGTGCTTGACACCAATACATTCTCTGGTTTTACTCCACCTCTCCCTACACAACGCCAACTATCACCTACAGGGGCTATACCAAGAGATTAATAAATAGGTTGTAAATATCTTAATTCTTTTATAGTACAAATATAAATGTAATGAAATGCAAACCAACAAAAATTCATTCACTAAGCATCATTTGAATAATCTCCTCATATAGATTGTATGGGTCCCTTCTTACCTTCCTACTAACAACATCATGAGATGGTAGATTTGTTGTGCAAAGGGTGTGTGAAACAATCTATAAGAGAACTCCCTCAAGGCTTAACCCTATCTTGGGACCTATCCATCTTATGACCGAAATTACTTTGCCTTTCCCTTCCACACACTCCCTATCTTACATGAGCATTAATAAGAGATAAGGATCAAACTCCTACAATTTCTAGTTTGATCCTTAGACCTAAGAATGTAGTATTGATCTTTGAGCATTTGTCTTATTTCTATTTAACTTAATTCTCATTATTATAATTAATTATTAACTAATTCATATTATTACTTAATCATATAATCCCAATATATAATTCATATACATATATATTTAATTTCATTATTATACAAAATATATGTTTATATTCAATAATCTATAATCACGAGAATCCATTAGTAAATAATTTCATTTTTTTATAATCATAAAAACTCATAACTCTATGTATATATAATGTATTGATTATATATTTACTTCATAATCAATTATATATATTAATTTATTATTTACTAATATATATTAGTTATTTCATGTCTAACTATATAATATGAGTTCACCTCATAATAATATTCAAGTACTTATTGTTGCAATATTATTCCATGCAAGTTCTAGAAATATATATTAATGTCTTAACTCAAATGGGAAAGTATACGTACCTTATAATGGAGAATCCTTAATTTATTTGTCTTTGTTGCTTACGTGTAATCTCTCTTTTTCTTATTCCATATTTTTTCTATTTTCAATATTATATTTACATACTAAAATATAATAATAAAAATGTGGGGCATTGAGCCACATACATCCAATATCACTTGACTGATTCCATCCTTATGTTGCTCACATCCTTTTCAAAGGATGCGTTTCTCATTTAATTATCACATTTTTTTATGCTCTTTTATTATATTCTTTTTATTATGTCATGTCCCATACTTACTCCCTTAGGGCCCGTTTGGTTGCGGGAATTAGCTTGGAATTGGCATTTGCGATTTCCAATTCCATCAAATCCTCAGTTTGGAAGTGCAATATGAAAATAGAAGTGGAAGATGTAAATTCTCATTTTGTCCCAAAATGAGCATTTACATCTTCCACTTGAAAAGGTGGAATTGCAATTTGAGGGCCAAATTCCACTTTTTTTCAACCCCCATTTTGTAAAGTCGTCGGGTCCATGTTAGGGCATTTTCATTGGCAAAGTGGAAGGCAACGACATTCTTCACTTTGGCAAAGTGATTGAGGCAACGACATTCTATGCAAAGCGGCTGAGATAATGACATTCTTCAATTTTTCTCTGCAAAGCGGATGAGGCAATGAAATTCTTCACTTTGGCAAAGCGGCTAAGGCAACAAAATTCTCTACAAAGTAGCTAAGGCATCGACATCCTTCACTTTCCCTCCTCCAGTGGGTTTTTAAGGAAATGACTATCCTAATCTCTTTTAACGCAAGGTATGTAGAGATATTTCTAGTTCATATAGGATTTTGATGAAAATGGGTCTGTGATTTTTAGCAACACTACTGTCCATTGCATTTGATGCCACTAAAATTTGAGATGTGGGAGTCTTTGCACAACAGTTTCAAAACCATTTTTTCCACTTTCAAAAAAGCATTGGCTTGAGCTAGAATAAAAAAAAATTCTAACCCTAGGCACATTTCTTCTCGTCTTCACTTCCCTAAAGCATCCAACAAAACCATCATCAAAGGTTAAAAAACTAATAAAAGAATTCTCATTAGATTTAACATCTGCAACAACATTGAGATTTTCCTCAGCCTTGAATTAAAAGAAAGGATTTCCAAAAGGGTTTAATGAATTTTCTCTCAAAATCAATACTCTAAAACAAGACGTATATAAACCCGAAGATTATTCCTTCTTCATGGCTTAAAATTTATGGCGCCACAACAATGGACATCTGCCATTCTTTCCAAGCTCCAAATGCCAACTAGGGCTTTCATGATATCTACAACTTTACATCACCGAGGTTCTAGTAAGTATACGATTACACCTCGCTTTTGCATATGATAAAACCTAAACCCTAAACCCTAATGTGATGCCTATGCTTTGAACTACAATTGCAATTTGTTGTATGCCAAAAGTGTAATCTATCAATGGAAAAACCCCATGTGTTTGTATATAATTTCTCATAGGCATCTTAATTTAAATGGGTATGGTTGTGACTGGATCAACAATGAAGTTGTTTAGATAGTGTGAAAGTCACATTTTCTTGAATTTTGAAAAAATTGAGAGATCTTATTGTAAAAACATGATAGTATCAGGGTAGTATACTTGAGTTTACATAGTCCTTTATACTCCTCATTTCTGAGTCACTAGAATTCATTTTATGTGACTTGGAGTTACACTCGCAAGTACTGCTAAGTTCAATCGTAGTCCTCATGTTCAATGTAGGATTAGTTAAAAATAGTTAAAATTTTAGTAAATTTAATCAAAACATGTAATTTTTTATATAAGGAAGGTTAATGTCTTTAAGAAAATTTATTAGTGGGAAAAAGTACTTTCTGAAAGATGGTAAAAGATAGCCACTATAACTGGATCCAAATGGGTATTTAGGGCATTAGGGTTGTTGAAGGACCTCCTGGCATTCCAGTTCCAATTCCAATTGATGTTGTTGAGAAGATTTCTTTCGTCCCAAAAATAACTGTTACTGATGCTAGGCTTGCAAGCTATCATGGGTTGGTATATTGATGGCTCCACCAAATTTTCTTCATTGTTTTACTTACTCAATACCAAAATTATCTTCATTGTTTAGATAAAGGATCCTCTCCATTTCTGAGGGTGTACCCAATGAAGAGTCTATATTCATTATGTTGTTGATACTATTATTAGTATCCATACTTGTGAAGTGTTGGCCCATAACTCTTCGCATATTCATCTGGATTCCATAACCAAAACCTTCAATAAAGCATTCCAGTCAACTAAATATTCACAATTCAAAATTTTCATCTTTTCCAATTCACCCAACTGAGCTTTCAGATTTAAAACATGCCTCAACCAAGGTTTCTGACATTCTTAAAAGGATGTGAGGTCATATGAAGTGTGTTGGTATCGTGAATTCTGGCATTTATTCATTTGATTTAATTGTGGTATATGGTATAATGCACATGTTCAAATCATGTTTGGTCTTATGCCCAAATCTTGATTGTTGCTAGCCTTGGGTGTTTTTGATTAATTTCAATATATCTTCTCAGTTAATTTTAGCTCTTTCTCACATGATTGCAGTATCACTGTTGATGGTTAAGTCAGTAATTGACTCATTTTGATTGAAATTTAGTTTTAAAATATCTAATTATTCAATATGAACATTAATTCATGGTGTTCTATGTGAGGTTTATTTTGTAAATAATTTGAAATTTGATAAATATTGGCATCTTTTACTTGGTTTTTTAAAATGTAGGTATCCTAGTATACTTCTGATGATTATAATCCTTATAAATCTAGTAACAACATCGACAAGTGCTAAATGGATGATGATTAGCCAAGCATATATGTGTATATGTGCCTATATAAGAACCATATATATGCACATATACATGTATATAATTAAGTTATTATTAATCATGATGATTATGAACACCGATATGTAGTCTTGTTGTTTATGTGCTTATATGATCATAACAGTCATATCAGATGAAAGGCAGTGAGTATATATATGGTGGGGTTATGATCTCCTTCATAATTGTTATGGAAATTTGATTTAAACAACTATTTTTTAACTCAATTAAAATAGAACTTCAGAAGAGAAATTTTGCATCATTAAATCAATAGACTAGGATTAAAAATTGTTATGTTTGAACAAGATGAAGAATGTCGTTATCTTGAACATGATTAATAATATTACATACCTATATATATGTATATGTGCATATATAAGAACCATATATATGCACATATACATGTATATAATTAAGTTATTATTAATCATGATGATTATGAACACCAATATGTAGTCTTGGTGTTTATGTGCATATTTGATCATAGCATACATATCAGATGAAAGGTAGTGAGTATATATATGGTGGGGTTATGATCTCCTTCATAATTGTTATGGAAATTTGATTTAAACAACTATTTTTCAACTCAATTAAAATAGAACTTCAGAAGAGAAATTTTGAATCTTTAAATCAATAAATCAGGATTGAAAATCATTATGTTTGAACAAGATGATGAATGTCGTTGCCTTAGCCGCTTTGCCAAAGTGAAGAATGTCTTTATCTTGAACATGATTAATAATATTACATACCTATATATATGTATATGTGCATATATAAGAACCATATATATGAACATATATATGTATATAACTAAATTATTATTAATCATGTTTTACAAAAAAACTTCTATTATTAATCACTGTGTTTTACAAAAAACATCTTCTATGTTTTTCCCTCATTCGAATTTCATTTCCTGATGCAACAATGCTAACAAATTTAACACTTGTAGATAATAACCAACTAGGAATACATATAAAAATAGTTGTGTCAATAAGTACACACATTTCTTGGCTTGTCCTCTTGCTGCCTATGAGTGACGATTTTGTATCTCAAACCTTCTGTGCCGTGTACTTTTCAGGTCATTGATGGATCTTACCAACAACATAAACATTCAAGGATGCATTTGTAGGAAGACCACAATTGCTCATATTCTTGTTGTCCTTAAAGTAGCCAAAGAGGTGTTTTCACAAGAAGGTAGGAAAAAAATGCGTAAGGAAAGAAGTGATGGAAGTACTTTTTATAAACACATTATTCATTCAAATGAGGTGCATCATCATGAACAAATTTGCACGAGTGCAACAACCTTCTTTCGGCTAGCCAATCTTCTAAGGCAAAAAGGAAGCCTATCAGATACGATGAACATAACATTAGAAGAATAAGTAGTCATGTTCCTCCACACCCTTGGCTACAATTTAAGGAATTGTAAGATTGCCCACAACTTTGGTCACTCCAGAGAGACAGTAAGCCAATAATTCCACAAGGCCTTGATGATTGTCTTAGCACTCCATGCAGATTATTTTGTACCACCTGGTCCAAATACTCCTCCTCAAATTAGTGGGAAGGACCGTTACGATCCTTACTTCAAGGTAAACCCCCTAGTGCTACAAATATATTTTCCTTAGTGTTAATCTTATTACTGTGTGTTTCTTGACTATAGTTTTTCTTTCTATAGGATTGTGTTGGAGTAATTGATGGAACCCATATACCAGTCACTATCTATGTCACCTTACAGGGTAAATATCGAGATAGAAAAGGGAACTTGTCACAAAATGTTATGGATGTCTCTTCTTTTGATTATAAGTTTCAATACATTCTTGATGGTTGGGAAGGGTCTGCTGTAGATAGCCGTGTTCTAGCTTCAACTTTCACTAGAGAAGATCCACTTGTAGTTTCCCTTGGTATGCCATTTGACACTGTATGTTTACTGAAGAAAATGATAAATATTTCACAGTTTAACAATATATTTTATTTTGTAGGAAAATATTATTTAGTCGATGTTGGATATCCAAATGTACCAAGATTTCTTGCTCCTTATCGGTGTACAAGTTACCACCTGAAGGATTTTTCAAGAGCAAACCCTATAAACAACCCACAAGAGTTGTTTAACCACCAACACTCCTCTCTTAGAAATGCAATAGAGTGTACATTTGGCATTTTGAAGAAGTGTTTTCCTATCCTAAGGCATGCAAAGTCTTATCCAATCATGACACAAGAACGTATTGTTTTGGCATGCTGCATACTACACAACTTCATTACAATAGAGGATGGTGTTCCATCCGAAGTGGTTATTGAAGAGGATGATGATCATGATGGGATAAATGTACCAATACTTGAGACATATGGGTTGAGTCAGCATGATAGGGATGGTTGGGGGAAGTTTAGAGATGATATAGCAAGTAGGATGTGGGAAGACTACAGACATAGATAATATTTGGAGTTTTACAAGACCTTTCTTTGTTCTTTAATGTGCTTTAATGCAGATATAATGATATGCATGATGGTTTCATTGGCCTTTTGTTTGTCTCTTCATTCCTAGTTGGTTATTGTATATGCCTCTTGAATTTGTAAGCCTTGTTGCATTAGGAAATATAAATGGAATACACCAAGGAGTACCACATGATGAAGATCAATCATACTATTGTAATGTTGATGCTCAAATCATGTGTTCTCATAGTTTACATATACAAAATTGTTTGAAAGAAATGAAGCCTGTAGTCCATTTTTCTGATGATACTCTTTGGTGTATTCCATTTATATTTCCTATTGCAACAGGGCTATTCTGATGATGTATATCATTGTTGTGTTCCATTTATATTTTCATATATTTTTCTGATGTTACTCCTTATGCTATTGGGGGATTCACACTCACTGTTCTTTAACATTCTAACTGCAAATTCAAGTGTATGATTTTTAACTCTGATTTTTCTTTGATTAAAATTCACGCTTACTGTTCTTTAACATTCCAACTACAAATTCAAGTGTATGATTTGTAACTCTGATTTTTCTTTGATTAACATTCATGCTTATTGTTCTTTAACATTCATGCTTACTGTTCTTTAACATTCCAACTGCAAATTCAAGTCTATGATTTGTAACTCTAATTTTTCTTTGATTAACATTTATGCTTACTATTCTTTAACATTCAAGCTTACTATTCTTTAACATTCATGCTTATTGTTCTTTAACATTCATGCTTACTATTCTTTAACATTCCAACTGCAAATTCAAGTGTATGATTTGTAACTCTGATTTTTCTTTGATTTTGATCTCTTCGAAATGTGTGTATCTTGTTTTAAACTTGTTGTCTTGACATCCTTGACCAATTTGTAAGCCTGAAAATGACATTATTGATCTATAACTAGTTGTATCTTGTAGCGACTGCGAACCCCAAATATAATATTTTATTTGCAGACAGACCTGAAAGGTTTAAAAAATGGGGATTGAGACAATGAAAATTTGGCCCTCAAATTCCAATTCCACCTTTTCATGTGGAAGATGTAAAAATGCTCATTTTGTGTCAAAATGACCATATACACTGACCAGATAGTGAGGATATATAATGACCATATATACTACAACATATGTATAGTGGAGGATATATAGTGACCATATATAGTGGAACATATGTATACTAGACGATATATGGTGACCATATATACTACAACATATGTATATTGTAGGATATATAGTGACCGTATATACTACACGATATTATACTGAAGGATATATAGTGACCATATATACTACACCATATGTACTAGAACATATATATAATACATATATACTAGAGCATATATGTAGAACTGTATGAACATAGTAGACCATATATACATGCATACTTAGCTACATGCAAATGAGAATGGATAATAAAGACATATAATACATATTGTTTGATATCATGCATAAATGCAATATTTTGGATTATATGCCACTGTTGTATGAGTGTTTCTTTAATATCCATTCTCATTTTCATGTAGCTAATAATTACATATAACAGGTGGTGTACATGATGTCCTTCACAAAACTCATGATGAGCATGGAGGATGAGGTTCAAGTAAGGTAGCCAACTTCTTCCTCCAAGAAGGTTATCTGGGCAAGAGAAATGGAACGAAAGTTCCTACACATGCTCCACGAGAAATTTTAGTTAGGAAGGAAAGGTGAAGGGGGCTTCAAAAAAGAATCTTGGACTGCCATTGAGAGGAAGTTCAATGCTGAGATGAGCCTCAATCCATCAAAGGATAATTTAAAAAACAAGATGAAAGGATGGAAGCAAGGTTTTAGAGTTATGAGAGATTTGAGGAATATGAGTGGGTTTTCATGGAATGAGGCTACTCAATGTGTGGATGCTGATGACATGGTGTGGGAGGAGCTTCTAAAGGTAACATGCTATTTTGAATATATTGGTCTCAGCAATAGTTCCTTCTTATTAAGTTAGTAATACAAGACAAAGATCTAATTCATTCATCATGGAAACATGCAGAGAAAAGAATTCAAATCTTCCAAAGTGTAGAAGAGACAACCCTTCCAGTACTATGATGACCTAGCCTTCATTGTGAGTAATGACATAGTTGAAGGTACCGCAGCTACTACTACACAAGAGACAAAATAAGGGCTCAATATGGATGGGGCCACCTACTTGGATTGTGATGAGGATAACCCTATCAATATACCTCTTAACACTACAACTGATTTGGATGATGAATTATATCATTCCAATCAATTGAGTGCAAGTGGTAAGCCAAATCTTTCAACACCACCAGCAAGGAGGGGAAAGAGGAAGAAGGAAACCATGGCTGGTTCGTTGGATGTGATTTGTGAAACTATGAAACAAATAGAAGAGGACTTCCATTTGCCTCTTGTTATCAAAGTGGATAATTCAGATTCAGATTTTGTCTTAGTTAGAGTGTATGAGGCCCTCAAAGGCATCCCTGATTTGAGTCGAGGCACTATGCTAAAGGCATATGACACCTTCATGGTTGAAATTGAAAGAGCCAAAGGGTTCTTGAGAATGAATGAAGATGAGAGAGTGTAGTACATTGCAATGAGTTTGGAGAACTTTAGTTACTTTTGTTTCATTTTAAGTCTTGTTACTTAAACATTGGCAAGGCTAGCCAACATACTTCTTAAGTTGGCAAGGTTAGCCAAGATACTTGTTTTATCAGCATCATACAGTTGATATCAATGTGACATTGTTTTGTTTTGTTGAAACTCAAATCATGTGTTTTGATATAGTTGATATCATGTGGTGATGACATTATTTTGTTTATCAGCTTCTCTACTATATATTCTCTAGTATATATTTCTGCTATTTCAGCCATGATGATATTGTTTTTACTGTTATTTCATTCATTATAGATTTCATTCATGATTTACTTAAAAATGAATATAGTTGTTATTCTTGCTTGTGTTTTTCTTGACTTCGTTAGCCTTGTTGCATTAGAAAATATAAATGGAATACACCAAGGAGTAACACATGATGAAGATCAATTATAGTGATAAATTATGTTGTTCTATTTCAAAGTATCAGAACTGTACATTTTGAATTCTTCAAAATTGTTCCAAGAGTACTTGTATGTATGGGTGCTCTACCCAAATTTTGCATTTTTATATCAGATTGCTGGTTTATGAAGCCCATGTGGGTAAATTATTGTAATTTCAGAACAATATTGTAATTTCAGAACAGTATTGTAATTTTTTGTACTAGTTATATAACACACCATTGACTCCATTGACTTCTCCCACCAATTAAATTTGTCACAAGGGGTGGGAGAGTCAATCCATTTAGGAGACTACAATCCCAAGGCACTGACTATACCCCAAAAACTAGTCACGGTCCCAAGTACTAGCCAATTTTTTTGTCTCAGGAACAATCCAAACACTGAGATAATTGCATGAACACGTAAACAAAACTCAAGGCAATACCTATACAATATCATCCAATCCAAATTAGGTTCCAAATAAACATTAGAATTTACTGTCACCCTGATTGTACCCACGAGCAGTGAATCAATGTTGCAAGGAAATTTTTTGTTTATTGATTAAAATAATTACAAAACTGATCTCTTACACATCCCACTCTACATCATACCTCCACTCACGTGGATCTCCCATAATATAGACTCCTACACACTAAGAACTGACTGTAACCATTCCTAACTACCCAAAAATTGTCCAGGAACAGTCATGAAACCAACTATCACAACAATATGAGATTTAAATCCCGTTCCAATTAAACATTAGAATAAAATTACAAGGATGTGTTGTGCATGCTTACTGAACAACCCATGGGAAAGCTATCAAGAACCAAATGTATGGACTATTGTTAACAACAGAACATTTGTATTAAGTTACTATATTATATGTATTTAGTATTAGTTGTTCCAGTGTTATAAAACAAATGTATCTAGTGAAAAATTGTTAAGAGTAGATCTACATTTAGGCAGAGGTTGTGAATATTACTTGAGTAGGGCTTTAAAAAATAAGTACATTCATATTAGTTCACTCTTTCTAGTATACTTACATGATGTGCCAATATAAAGAGGTTTGGAAAAGGGTATGAGAATTCATCAAAGCATTATATCTTTCATAATTTGAGACTAGGGCTTTCCAATGTCAGTGCAAATGCCAGAAAAAAAAAGCAACAAATTCTAGTTAAATTGTTTAATGCAAACAAAATTGTACCAAAAGGCCTAGGTTCATGTTTGGAATCAATAACTATTTGTTATTTTATCTCCATAAAACATACCAATGGAATAAAATCACACAAGACAACATCTTGATATGGCCCAACGTTAAAGAGAACTTATACTTGCTTTGTCACTTCAACTTGGCTTCCAACATGTAACCCCTATACCTTGTAAGGCTTGCTATGTGCTATCTGTTGTAGACTCAACTTTTCAACCATCTCAAATGAAACAAAATTGAAAAATGAACAGTATTGTAAATTATTGTATCTAGAATCAGCTTTGAGATGGAGAAGGATTGTATAACATTTCATTACAAATTAATGTAGGTTTGTTTATTATCATGGTTTATTTCTGGTGAGATTAGAAAACATGGTTTGTTTTTGTAGCAATTCAAAAAAACTACTAGCTGGAGTAGTTTTTTAAAATAGTACTCTAGCTTGTATAGATTTTGTACATTGCTCCAACACCTACTTTTTTGGTTGGAATCTTATATACGTGTGTTCATGAAGAATTCAAAATGGAAAGTTCTAAGAGTACACATATGTTGTTCATGATTTCAACTTACAATCCATATTTCTGATGACTACACATATTTATGATGTCACTCCTTGGTGTATTACATTTATTATGGGAACTTTGCACGGTGTGTCTTCACACCACCATTTCATTGTTGGATTTTGTTCTTCACCATATTCTATGTATGAGTATAGATGTCTTATTAGATATTTTTAGTATATCATACAATGTCTCTTTAATCAACCATGGATTGTTAGAGTAGATTTGATTATGTGGAGTTTCTAAAATTTTATGAAGTGTATTTAAATGAAACTCTCATTACTTCTTCACCACTTCAAACTATTTGTAGTACTCGGGTAAGACAATTGTATTGTACTATGCCCTTTTCAAGCCTAGAAATATAGTGGTTACCGATCAATGACTTTGATGTCCCTCAATTCAAGTCCAATCAACATATAACAAGGACAAAGCATGCAGGGAAACAAAGATAGCATAGAAGAAATTAGTTGCGTAGGAAGCGGCCATGACCAAGAAGCACATTAGTTGTAGATGATCATATAGGTAGTACTTGATTCGAGAGAAATCAAAGTCGTGGATCAGAAAACCACTATCCTTCCAGGCCCAAAAAGGGTACAGGCCTAGACCATATCGTCTTTCCCAGGAACTCCCAATTGTTTGAAGCGGAGAATATGTTATGAGAGGAATTGTAAAAATGAAAATAAAAGTAGCAGGCTTGTTGAACATTCTCACATGTTGCAATCTGATTTGAGATTTTGTCTACATTAGTATGTTGCTTTTTATTGCAATTATAATTAGTTCTTTGGTTCCTTAGTAATTTCTTTTTATTGCATGGTTGTCTTTGGTTTGTCTTTTTATTGCATGCCTATGTGTCAATGTGGTGTTGGCCCATGCATGTTGAAGACATCACACACAAAAAGTAATCATGGGTGTCAATTTTAGGGTTTCCCAAATAGGAAAAAGGTCTGGATATGCAATTATATTTTATGTTTAAAAATAATGTGGCAACTAATCATTTTAGGAAGAACTGATGTAGATTTGGTATTGCAGGGAAATAGTGGATGTCAATACTTTCGGTGGGTCGATGAAACCACATTTACATCTACCCCATCTACATCTATACCTGATGTAGGAAATGAGTGCAACTTGTGCAAGGCTCGAGAGGCAGCTAGTGCCGCCAAGATTGTTTCAATGGTGAAAGCAAAAATCATATTTTTGTGATGCCTTCTTTGTGTAGTTTGTGCACTGCTTTGTTGGGACCATATGCGTAAATGTGGTTAACAAAGGGCTATTGTAGATATTGAAAGTTTTTTAGAATTTCAAGTAGATATGTTGGACATATTTTAATAAACTCATGAACTTTTTTGTTGTTTATGACTTCGTTACGATTTTCAATATAAAATCAACCTTATTAAAAAAAAATTATGATTTTCTATATAAAATAAAATAAAAAATTAATAAAAAAAAATTATTATATTAAAAAATATTAAAATAATTCAAAAAATAAAATAAAAATCATACTCAAATTCTAATTCCAATTTCAAAAAGTGGAACCAAACGGAGGAAATACATCTTCTCGCTCATATTCCGGGTCAACCAAATAGTCCAAACTATAATCCAGAAATGACAAACTGGATTATCAAATCCATGATTTGACCATTTCCAACATTTGATCAAATGCAACGTTTCCTAATTCCCACAACCAACCGGGCCCTTAAAGATCGTATGTGGTTATTCCCCTTTTCTCCTTCACTTCCTCCCTTATTTTTATTTGTCTTATTATTTTTTATATCCCCTTGTGTATGGGTCATGACCCTTGGCCATAACGGTCAACCATTAGTCAACTAACTTAGTCGACGGTATAGGTAGTTTTATATAGTTTTATTTTATATCTTTGTTAATATGATTAATATTACAAATGGATATAGCATTTTTTAATAATATTATTATTTATTTTATATATATATATATTATATTTAATTAATAATAATAAATATTTATTTTGTTATTGTGTGTGTGTGTGTGTGTGTGTGTGTGTGTGTATATTCAATATTTGCTTAATTTACTAATAGCATTAATTATATAATTATCATTATTTATTAAATATTTTTTACAATATATGATTATAATTAGCATATAGTTATACATAATTTATTATTGAGAATTTATTTATATATAGAAGGAAATGTATATTTTTCCACAAATATGTCATTCATTAAAAATTGTATTTTTGCACTATATACGTCTATTCATGGCTCATGACAAGCATCACCACATAAGATGATTAGGTCCACAATAGAACAAATAACCTACAATCCAAGAATAAGATGAAATATGCTGAACAAGTTGCTTCTTCTCTTTCGAGAGATGAGGTAGTGTGTTCCCTATGACCAAATAATTGGCTATGTCAACATACCAAGGATAAAAGTTTGTGAGGGAGAACATTTGTTCATCAAGGAATGTATCATCTATCACTATATCATATGATGAATTTCGTAACCTGGAAATAAATTATGCTACCACATTGCCCTTCCCTAGCTTATCCACAATTGTAATGTCAAACTCTCGTAACAACAAAAGTCATCTAACTAGACACCCATTAACTATGGTTTTGTTCATGAGATATTTTATGGATGCATAGTCAATGTGAACAAAAATAGGACAACCTAAAATGTAGTGTTTGAATTTCTTAATTGCATAAATGAGAACAATCATCTCTTTCTCAATAATAATATATTTTACCTTGAGTCCTTGCATATTCTTACTTATGTAATAGATAGCATATTTAAAATCACCTCCTTTCTAATACAAAACTACTATAGATAAATTAGATGCATCAGTGTGGATATAGAATGGAAGCTTCCAATTAGGTCCTCTTAATATTGGTGCTTTTGTAAGAGACTTTTTAAGAGTTTTAATGATTGATTGTAATTTTGGTTCCATTGAAACTGTGTATCCTTAATCAATGACACCTACAAAGTTATTACTATTTTACTAAAATATTTGATGAAGCACTAATAGTAAACCACATGTCAAAGGAAACTCCTAACATCTCATTTTTTATGTGGCTTTGGTAACTCTTGAATAATTTGTATCTTACTAGGGTCAAATTTGATGCCTTGTGTTGATATGAAATGCCCAAGAACTACACCTTCTTCCATCATCATGAAACATTTTTCATGAGTAAAGAAAAGGTTGTGCTTCTAACATCTCTATAATGCCTTATCCAAATTAGCTAGTGCTTCATCAAATGAATCACCATAGGTTTTGAAATCATCCATACAAATCTTCATTGTTTAATGTGCACAATTAAAAAAAATATTAAGTACAATGAAATGTAGTTGATGCATTACATAGACAAAAAGACAATACTAAATAAGCATAAGTTGCCCATGGGAAATTAAATATTGTTTTTTCCCGATCTTCAGGAGCTATTTTAATCTCTTGTAACATCTAAACCCATCTAGAAAAGAGAAGACCTTTTACTGAAAAGGAAATTTAGGACTTGATCTATAAATGGTAATGGAAGATATTCCTTCCTTGTGATTGCATTCAGTGCTCTGTAGTCAACAAAAAATCTCCATTTGCTTCCTTTGTTTGGAATTGTGACCAAAGGTGAAACCATTCACTATCTAAAATAGGATAGATAAATCCAACATCCAATTTTGTTTCAATTAAGTCTTCATAATATATCTTAATGATGGGTTCATTCTTCTTTGGGGTTATCTTACTCATCTGTATCCTTGATTGAGGTAGATTCTAGGCATGCACAAACTTAGAGATATTTGAATCTAGTTGTAACCACTAAACCCATTAGAAAAGAGAAGTGCCTTTTACCAAAAAGGAAATCTAAGACTTGATCTATAAATGGTAATGAGAAATGGTCTTTCCTTGTGGTTGCATTCAGCTCCTTATAGTTAATTCAAACTCTCCATTTTCCTCATTTTTTTGGAACTATGACCAAAGGTGAAACCATTCACTATCTAAAATAGGATAGATAAATCCAACATCCAATAATTTTTTTAATTAAGTCTTCATAATATCTCTTAATGATTGGTTCTTTCTTCTTTGGGGTTGTCTTACTCATCTACATCCTTCATTGATGTAGATTCTAGGCATGCACAAACTCGGATCAATTTATTTGTTATCACTATAATCCCATGAAAAAGAAATAGTATGTTCTTGTATTATTATCAATAAAGAATTTTTCTAAGTTTGAACCAATTCAAAAATCCAATCATAGAGGCAATATCAAAGCTGGTGATATTGAGACTACAATCTATATGTAGTAGATCATATATCATGGCTACTGTAGAAGCATCATCATGAAAAAGTAATTAGTGTAATGGACAATCTAAGAAATTAATAGATTCATCTTCCTCTGGATCTAATCTATATGAGTTATGAATAATGTTAACAAGGACACAATCTTCATCCTAACTATCATTCAACAAGCTTCTCTTAATCATTATTAATGTCTAAAAGGAATACTATTCTCCATCTTCTAATGTGGGATACATGAGTTGTTCATTGTCAATATAAGGTTGAGTAGGAGGGTATAAAATCAAATTCTTAGTTGTGTTCCCAATTGATAATTTCATGTTACCAGAGAAACAACCAATGAAAGCATCTGTTGTGGCCAACCATGGTCTCTCAACTATTTACTAAATCCTTCCAAGGTGGACCTAGGATGCAAAACTATGAAATTTATAGGGCATTCCCATGAATCCATAATGATGACTGAATCTTCTATGACTCCTTTTGGTTTGACAATGGACCTATCAGCCAGTTGCATCATGGTTTGGGTAGGTGTAGTGTTGGATAGTTTAGGATATTCATGGTTTCCTTAGTCATAACTTTAATGGCTACCCTTAAATCAATGAGTGTGATTTCAATGAGAGTGTCATTGATGTAAACATTGAAAAAAATACTATCAGTATCTATATATTTAGGAACAACTAGAGTTCCTAACATAATATCAACCAATTGACCTATTACATATATAGTTTGAGGATCTTGTCTTTTCCTACTTGACTTTTTAAGACACACTTTCCTAATAGCCTTGGTATAGATGGGAACATATTTGAAATCCTAAATGAGAGGAATTTCAATAGATTCATCTTTGATTTATCATATCAGGTTAATGCTGACTCTGGATGATACTTTTCAATGGTTAAATTTCTTGGAAATTGGGGTTCTTTGGTTGGGCCTTCTTATTTAGTCGTTGGATCGAGTTGTATTGGATTAGTGACATCAATTATTGGCTCTTTATCAGTTAATTCTATAATTTGTGGAGCATTTGAAGAACTGAATGAAAATGGACATCACTAATCTCAACTATGTAAGTTGAGTATTGAGTGGTATCGTTAGTATAAGCTTGTTGAACATGTTTAATGTTAGGATTGGGTGTAGGTTGAGTAAGGTTGAGTAGAAACTTGTGTGAATTTTTTTTGCAAAGTGGTAGGTGGGTTTGGATTTAGCATAATATATTGCTTCTATGGGACTGTGTTTTCCATTGTAGAAGGAAACTAATTTAAATTCTATTGTGGCTACGAGTATGGCACATTATCCTAAGGCCATTATTGATTTCCTTTCTATGGTTGAGACCATGGATTTTGAACCCCTTTCCACTATTTATAGTTGGGTGTCTAGTAAGGATATGTATGAGGTCATCCCCCTTGTTTGGGTACCCAATTAGAATTCATTTTACCTTTCCATAGTTCATTTATAGTTCCCTATGATTGGACATTCCAACCTGTAATGTTTTGATTAAACTTGGATGATACATTATAATAAGATAACAGATCATGAGACATACCTTGCCATTATTCCTATGGTATCCTTGGAGTGACATAAAATACTTTCCCATCATCATTTTCTAATGCATGGAACTTTGATTGTGAGGACTTTGCTTTAGATATGGCAGCCACCTTGCATTTACAAGATACTTTATTCTATCAACAATGTAGAGAATATTCAATGAGTGTAGCATTAGATTCCTCTTGATTATTATTAATATGTAGCATGTCCAACTATGTGGTCATGAATCTTATCATTTCCTCATTTGTATTTGAGAGAAAATTTCTAATTTTCATG
The DNA here is from genome assembly GCA_027943335.1 of Chamaecyparis obtusa. Taxonomy (NCBI): domain Eukaryota; kingdom Viridiplantae; phylum Streptophyta; class Pinopsida; order Cupressales; family Cupressaceae; genus Chamaecyparis; species Chamaecyparis obtusa. The sequence continues at coordinate 1,047,564 of BSBK01005809.1, forward strand.
CAAGAGACTCCATTTGAAGTTTTACTTGTTTACAATAGTTGGTTGCTCCTATTTTTCTTTAACACTGATCTTGAACCATTATGAGCCAACTTGAAAATATACTCAAAGGTTGACTATGCAATATCTCCATCTCCCATCAAATTAAATGCATCAATATAGACATCATTAACTCCTCTTGAGAAAAAAAACTTAAGAGACCCAAGAAAAAGTCAGTTTTGTGGCTATTTCTTGAGAGAAAACTAGAACATCTCTGTGCAGTCTTCCTAGAATTCTTCTTCCTTCTGATTCATCCAAACTATGTCCTCTTTTCTTAAGTCCCCACCTCTACAATAGTCTTGATACTTATATAAAAACTTCTCTTTCATTGTTTCCCAACTACTAATGGCATTTTCAAAACCCTATAAACTATCTTAGGTCAACATCCTTTAATGTTGCTAGAAAGAGATTAAGTATATGAGCATAAAAGTGTAATCATATCTCTGGTAGAGATCATCATATTCAAATAAGAATGTATTAGGTTCTTTTGTAACTAAGCATTAGAAACTAGGCAAAGTAGATGGGGGTATATTCTTAAGGGTAACATCTCTCTCTTGGTATGAAACTAGGAACTCAAAGGGAACAAGGTCTTTGGGATCTTTCACCACTTCCTTAGCCATATTTTCTGTGTGATGAGTATTCTCTAAAGGTTCCTCTTCTTCAAGGTCCCGGAAAGGGTCCCCTTCCTCTGTAGTTGTCTTTCCCTCCCTTTGTTCTCTTAAAAGACTAAATGGATCCTCTTGGTCACTATATGTATCCAAGAATGCCTCGTGTCTTAGTAGAGATGAATAAATGTTCTTGATGCATCTCTATGTTCTTGCATGCCATATGTATTTTGAGCATATATTATCTTCCTGCACTTGTTAGTAGAGTGTGTTTAAATGAAAATTATACTAACTAAAATCTAATGTTGGAAAATTTAACATTTATACTACATAAACAAATGACAAGAAAGAAAATCTAAACTTGAAATCCTAAGCCTTGGCACCATCCCCAACAATAGAGAGAAAAAATGGTTGGTCTCTATTATAGATGATTAGTTGGTGCAGACAACTCAATGTACTCTCGTAACAGGTAAACTAATACATTATTAAGTAAATCTTCATCCTAATAAAGACTCACTTAATTATCAACCAGGTACATATCTACTATTGGAAAAATGGTCAGTGCTCCCCTTGGGATTTATGATAAGGAACTAACTACCTCCTATGGATTCTATAAGTCTAGTGGTTGTATCAATCATTGACGGGTTGATCTTTCAGTGCAACAACAATCACACTTGTAACAAGTGGTATCAGAGCTTGGTCATAGGTTTGAATCCCCTCGAGTAATGCTAAGGGTCTAGATTATTGGAAAAATAGTCAGTGCTCCCCTCAAGATTCATGACAAGGTACTAACCACTTCATGTGGATTCTATAAGTCTAGTGGTTGTATCGAGCACTGACAGGTCAATCTTTTGGTGCCACGACAATCACACTTGTAGCATCTACTTGTATGGAACTAACACTATATGTGCAAACAATTAAATCTAAAGTCTACTAAAAACATTAATTGAATCCATAGATAATAGTACTGAAAGCTATCTAATACTAATTCCAATCACACAAATATGGATACAAGTGAACTCGTATGGTTGCATATGAGTAGAACAACATATAATAGAAACTAACTGGAAGTAAACTACTCAACATAACTTAATTGTAAAATATTTCCACAACAACTAACATTAACTGATTCAACTAAGTACAATACAATAAATGAAATGAATTATCCAAATTAACTATTTATGCAAAAATGAAGATAAATCACACGAAGTTAACTGCATGTGCAAAAATAGAATAAAATAAATAACCAATCTAAGCTAAGCTAACATAGAGTTACATCACCTCAAGTGGACCTTGCATGAATGGTTGTAACCTTCGATCAAATTGACACTTCTGATAAACTAGATTAACCATTACTTGTATTAAGTATCACTAAGAATTACAAAATAAAAATAACATATATTTTTTATTGTGGTCTAGCAAAATCTATCAAGAACATTTTATTCGATACTCATAAGACCATCCTAAGTTTATAGAAAATCCTAATAGGGGTGGTAATAAATACTATTCAAGTATTTATTCACACATGTCATCTTTTAAGAAGAATTGACTTATTGTGCAATAGAAAAAATATTTAAATAGAACTAAAAAAATGGAGTTCAACATCCCAACATGGATCATACTACCATATAGGAACAAAAATTATATTCAATCATATGATCACTACAAGTCATAAAGTCTTCATCAACACATGTGAAGATAGGAGAGTGAGACCATCATGTTGAAGAAAGGATCATTTATTTCTACTTGTGATCATGACTTCTCCATGATAATAGTGGTAATATCTCACAAATGAAGCTCTACATTCATGTCTTGAGGTTGCAAGCTAGTTAAGAACAAGGATAGATACACAAACATATCGAATCATCCCAAACATAATAAAAATCACAATTAATTACTGCATCATAGAGAATTATAATTATAATATATATCATTTCATTATGCATATTAAAGTATCATAGTGGGTTCATCACAATATGTTTTAGCATCAAAGAGTCCTAACAAAGTCTGAAAAAATATCACAAATCTAACCCAAAGTACCCAAAAAGACACAAATTAATGGGTTCATCACAAGGTTCACTCAAAGATAAATTAAAAACACAAAGAATCACATCAAAGGTAACACATTATGAGTAAAAAAAAACAAGAGGCATCCACTACACAAGTGAGCTTGTCTAGAAAATCATCCTCCTCCCATTCTTTCTCAATACTTATTTTAGAAAGCTAACAAGATACTATATGAGGAAAAAAAGACTGGTAGATGGAGATGTTGCAATTTCCAAACAACGACCATGTTCTAATGATGAATCACTGTGCATTTTTATCAACCCTAGATTTAAATATTTTGAAAATATTAAAGATAAATCATGATTAATTTCAACAACATCATACACATCATTAGAGTAATTACTGCCAACATTATTAGAAGCATCATCGTCCAAGTTAATTACAATAGGAGATCTCACATAGGGTGGAGATGAAGAAAAATCATTAGGATTAGTAAATTTCAATCTTTATTGAGATGGATCAAGATGAAGTTACTCCATAGGTTTATATGGAGGTGTAGTAAAGGTAACCAATGAAACACTCAACAACTTAGGAGAAGAAACATTTTGGGAAGCAAGCTTATGAGCCTTAGCACAATGTCTTCATTCACATTCATTTTTTCACTATGATTTCTCTAGTTAAAACTCAAAAATAGCACAAGTGAAGCTTTAGGATCACTTAACATAGGCTCATTTTCATCCTTTTCTCTAGGAATAGAAGGAGGAATGGAGGAAACTACACTAGGTTGAGAGATGGAATATTTTGGACACTTTTCCTTATATGTTTCAGTTGGGGGAACAATACCATGCCTTATTGATAACATCTTATACTAATGTTAATCATTATTTATTGTTTATATAAGTTCACATAAGATAGGTTTACTAATCATGGTTAATAGACTATTTTTGGCATCATAAAGAAGAAGGGTCTAATCATTGATTGTCCACAAGTAAGGAAACTTAATTTTTAGGTATGCAAATAAGTTTTAGATTTTCATGTTTCTACTATCCAAGCCTTGTATCTCATCCTTTGATTATTTTATTAGATAAATTGATCTTTATAATATTTGGTATTCAACATGTTTATTTCCTACCATTTGGTATCATATATTAAGGTTACAAGTTCTTGTTATTCCTCTATTTTTGGTTTCTTAGTGTGAAAATCTTATGGGAATAATTTAGAAGGAATTTAAGGTTGTCAAAAGTCTTATGGGGTTGCAATGAATATTTAGTGACTTAACTTTATTTTTCAGATTTGTAAGATTGGAAGCAATGGATATTGTCAATGTGATCCATGTTGGGTATTTGAAGCTCATGTTTATAGATCTTCTTAGAGTTGGTTATGGCTAGGTAACATCGAGCTCTTGTTTGATAATGTTTGTGTATTTTCTTGCTTGGTGGTTTTTTTCCTTTACCTTGTGGTCATATGTAGTGTGAGGGTGTCCATATTGGATGGGTATTAACATCCTAATCACATTGAGATACATTGGTTGGGTATTAACATCCTGATCATATTGAGATATATTGGTTGTTTGGACTATGAAATGGAGTCATTATGTTGGGTTCATAGTTTTAGCCCATGTTCACATGAAAGCATTTGAAGATAAGCCACTAACCTCTTTGTGAGTTGTGGAGATAATATATTTCATATGGTTCAAGTTCTTGGACAACATTACTTTCTTGTTGGGTTACAAAGATCTATTTTTTGGTTGTTGTTGTATTTTGTATATATGTGATATTTTCATTATTCAAATGACAAGCATAATGTGAATGTCTATATGTTTAAATAGATTTCAGATTTACAGAAATGGTTTTGTAATTTTTACATGTTACGTAAAATTTGTGGTATGTATATTTTTGGTAAGCCTATATTTAGGGTGTTTTGGATGGAAACAATTACAAGTTTGCATAGCTTCCTAGAATATTCTTATTGATATATGGTTACTCCTATGTGGGTTTATTTGGAAAATTAGATCTAGCATTAATTTTGGTGTTTGAGTCTTGGAAACCTACATGTTATGCCTAATTATATCTATTATACATGATACTAATGCAAGGTTGAGTCTTGTATTTATTCAATATTGAATCATTGATCTTGTATTGATTCTTTGAGATATTGCATGTTTTCTAATCTTGTAAATTATCTGATGAGGATTTGGTTCGGTAAGCTTTCTTTTTATCACCATAATTGCATTGGAATCTTGATTGTAGTGAGAAAAGGATTATTTGGAGTACCTGATGTAGTTGATCATTTGAATCTCAACAATATATTATGGTACATAAGAATCTGTATTCACTTTAAGTGGAGTTTCAGTAATAATATTTTTCATAATGTCATGTGTAACTCAATGTTACTTCCAGCGAGAACTTTATGTAGCTACATCATGTGTTCTATCTTCTTTGTTTTAAGATTTTGGTTCTAAGTTGTTGATGGTGTAGTTTATTGTGAGCCATGCACAATCACTAATTATAATATGGATGATCTTTTTCAATAGGTGTTGATGCCTATTTATAGCTGAACATGGACCTCTAATCTAGCCATATACACAACATAGTCATTGCTCGATCATTGAATCATGAAGATGAGTATGAATTACTCAATTCACAAGATTCTATCAATTTGACCTATTGCCTCCTAATTAGCTGGGGTGTTTGAATTTCTCTCAGAACGAGAGCCAACAACCAAAAGACCAAGCTAATATGAAGGATTTTTTCGAAAGCTTGAAAGATAAACAAATTGTAATTAATCTAGAATGAGTATGTAAAATGTAATCTAAGAATGTAAAATGTAGATTTAATCTAAGAACTTGAAAGAGATATGAGAATTAAGCTAATAACAATAAGCAAATTAGCTTAATATGAGAATGCAATTAACTAGAAATGGAAATTAAATTAATGAGCAATAAAAGCTTGGAAATATGAAATTTGAGACTAAATTTGACTATAGTTTAGATACTCTCACAATTGCCTTCTTTTTGAATGAGGAAGAAGGTTCATAATATAGAAAATTCGGGAGAGAGGATGAAGAGTTTCTTGAAATGAAACAACTGACTCTTCATTCCCAATTGAGACAAATATTGAGGAATTACTTAATTAAAAGAATGAATTATTGCCACATATGGGTGACCCTTCGAATAATTTTAATTATTAAATCCAAATAAGATAATCCATTCAAATAACCAAATAATATTAATTCCTTTTATGTGTATTAGCTAAAGGGGGTGAGTTTAATTTAATTTAAAGCACTTAGGACTTTAGAATTAAATTAATTTATCATAGGGATTATTTAGCTAATAAAGTTGAATACTTAGGAATTAATTATAGTGTAAGATTAATGCAATTTAGGGTTTTTGCAATTGACACCAAGTCAAATAAAGTCAGGTAGGAGAGAGAAAATTTCCTAGTAAAATAGGACTTTAAAGATGTAAAATTGAAGAAAATGCACCAAAATTGATTGAAATTACAAGGTGCCAATTTTGGGGTATTACATTTGCCCCTCTTTGAATTGATGTGCGAGTAGTGTGTTGATTCAAAGAATAGTCTAATGTGACAGATGAGTTTTCAAGATTATCCCCAGAATGGAGATTAATCCTCAGAAGTTAAGGTTAGGATGCCAAGACACTGAAATAGATCGAATTGCAGAACCACCTCCAGAACGAGGCATGATTCTTTGAAGTCTAAGTTAGATTGTGAAGACAATGATCTAATGACAACTTGAGAGGAGATTGGAATTGGGGTTAGATTGCCCCAATGCCCATTGATCAAATGATGACAGATGCAGATTTAGGACTAATCTCCAGAATCAGGGTTAGATTGCCCCAATACGAAACTTAGCCCTCCGAGACCCGAGTTAGATTGCCCAGATAATGGTCTAAAAAGAGATTTCGAGAGCCATCTCCAGAATGAAGCTTGACTTTTAGGAATTAGGGTTAGATTGCCCCAATACCTAATGAGATTTCAAGAACCATCTCCAGAACGAAGCTTGATCCTCGAGGATCTGAGTTAGATTGCTCAGATACCTAAAAGATAGATGACAAGATGACTAGATGCAAGGCACAAAGATGCTCCTAGTGAAGAGATGCCCCAAGCGGTGAGGACTTTGGTTTGAGATCAGATTAATATGAGACTGGTTTGACAACATTCAAATGATGCAATCATCTTGCCCCCTCAGGAGCGAAATCAAAAGATGTCATATCAAAAGGACGATGGACAAAAAGAGGTTGTAGAATAGAAGCAATCAAACTAAATTCAAGAAGCTGCAAAAACAATTTGGAGCAATTGGGAGGTCCTATTGACCAAGTTTGACCAAATTTGACTAGAGTTGACTTTAGATGAAAACATTGAAGATCTCAAGAAAATGATGAGGAGATGAGAATTTGGCAAGAAAATGACGCCAGAAGGCTGACTGCACAAGCGTCCAATCCCAAAGGATCCCAAAATTTTGAAACGTGATTTTGAGCCATCTAGAGATATCAAATTTTGATTTCAATCCCGAAAATGGATTTAGAATGGTTGATTTATCCAAGGGTGAAATTTTTGCACAAAACGGAGGAATATATGACAAGTACTAACCAAAAGAATGTTTCAAAGATCGAGAGCGAGGACCAGACACTTGTGCAGCCAAGATGAACCCAAGACAAAAGATGAGAATCTTTGATGAATAGATCCAAAAGAAGACAATCTAGAGAGCACCAAAACATTGTCTCAATGCAAGCCTAGAATGAAAAATGGAAGCTTAAACTAGATGCAAGCGTAAAATGAACATGCAAAACCTATGATTTGGTTGTTGGACTCATCATATTATCATCATAGAGTTTTTAGGTATGGGATGATCATAAGATGCCATACAATCCTCACTGACATTGCAATCATGAGAATATGAATATGACATAAGTCTTAGAGTTGTCGGAATGAGATGTAAGAATTAAGGCACAAGAAGCTAGAATGACTTGAACACCTATTCCTTTTGATTTAGCAAGTGAACATAAGCATCAAAGCATAGCTACTAGAATAACCTGAATGTTTCTTACATACAAACACACCAGACACATGAGAGTTCCTTCCTTTGCTAAAGAATGCTCGCAGTGACCCTTACGTTCACTTAGCAGGACGAGCATTAGAAATTTTACTTGCAACAGAAAGAAGTCACTCAAAACAAACAAGGAGAAGAACCAACCTTACCAAAGCATCTATATAAAAGGAATCGAGGTACACATGGCCATTCAATATGTGATGAAGGCTCTTACAGATGGACACCCCTCTTATGTGAATTCCTTGGATCATTGGAACTAAAACAACAAACAGAAAGCAAAGAAAAGATCATGCCCCCAGTCTTTGCATTTCTCATTCAAGAAAGACATCTTAGATTCGCTCAAGGGGAAATGACAAAATGAATGAACAAACACACAAAAGAGAAAAGATTAGCATGCTCCAGAGAATCACAAGTTCAGTTTTAGTTTCAATTTAAGTTTGTGTTCAAGTGGATTGAAGTTGGATCGGAAGTGTACGGTGCAAAAAGTCATCTTGAAGAGAAAATCAAAGTGCTAAACGAAGTATCGGCAGGCAGACGCAACAAGAAATGTTGGTGACCAATACAAGAGAGATCCCCAAGGAGAGAGATCTTAGAGATACTAGCAAAAGATTAGCAGGCAGACATAGTGAGAACCACTGGTGATTGATGTACAAGGGATCCTCAGAAGAGAGATCCAAGCGATGGTTAGGTATCAATAGGCAAACACAGTGAGAACCACTGGTGACTGATACACGAGAGACCCTCAAGGAGAGAGATCTCAAAAATAGTTGGGCATCAGTAGGTAGACGCAGTGGGAACCACTAGTGACTGATGTAAGAAAGCATCTCCAAAAGTGATAGGACAATGTGCCCTAGACCAGGAAGGTGCCCCCAAGTGTGACCAGTTCCAATCCATGTAGAGTCGAGGAAAATCTCATAGATAGGTGAAAACAAATACATGAGCTAGCAAGCTAAAGTGAGAAACGAACTAAAGCAGGAAACCAGGAAAGCAAACTAAAGCAGGAAAGCAAGAGCCAAATGGTGCTGAGATGAGATATAGCTTCAAGAAACAAGAGGTGCCTTTTAACTAGGTTTTCAGCATCTTGGCAGAGATTCTATTTTTGCTACCATGACACTTGTTTACTAGGTTTTCATCAATGACACATTTTTTCTTCTTTTTCAATTTTTTTGTACTTTTCTCTTTTTTTTTGTATTTTTTCAAATTTTCTATTTTTTTATTATTATCAAGGTGCCTTTTTACCAAGTTTTCACCAAGATAATAGATACATCAAAGCGCCTATTTACCAAGTTTTCACTAAGATGATCATTTTTTTAGGACATTTTGCAATTTTTAGGATTTTTGACAATATACCATTTTTTGGATTTTTTCGGGATCAATAAGTATGTACATGAGCACACAGAGAATGCCTCATCTATAGAACCACTTCAGGTGCAAAGCATTGATCGGCTCTTTGAGCTATTCTCCTTCAGTGGTGGAGAGCTAATAAGCACCAAACCCAAATGTTGCAGTAAAATGTATGGACCAAGCCAGTTTGGTTCAAATTTCCCTTTCTGGACTCGCTGCTGCTGATTTTTGGGGTTTTCTCCCAGGATGAGATCACCCACTTGGAATTTCCTTTGTCTAAATTTGTTATTGTAGGCTTTAGACATTCTCTTTTGGCATGTTCGAAGATGATCAAACGCCACCTTTTGACATTCATCCAGTAACTCTATCTCTTGAAGCCGAGATATTCTATTTTCTTCATCAGTGATGAGGCCCCTCAAAGAGACTCGCAATGTAGGAATCTCGACCTCAACAGGTGATACTGCATCTACTCCATAAACCAAGGCAAAGGGTGTGGCTCCCGTTGGTGTTTGGATACTTTTTCTATAGGCCCATAAAGTCGGATTAATCTGGAGGTGCCAATCTCTACCAAATTTATGAATTGTTCTATGAAAGATTTTGAGAATTGTCTTATTAGAAGCTTTTGCTTGTCCATTACCCTGGGGATAATAGATAGATGACCAATGCTGAATGATCCTAAATTTTTTGCATAACTGTTTCAGGTCCTTGTTCTTGAATTGTCCCCCGTTGTCAGTGATAAGGGATGAGGGTGCACCATATCTACAGATGATATAGTTTAGTATAAACATAGCCATAGACTTGCCATCAGCTATAGTCAGAGGCATTGCCTCAACCCACTTAGTAAAATAGTCTATAGTTGTGATGATAAAATTATGTCCACTTGAAGAATAAGGATGTATCTAGTCCACTAAATTAAAGGGCCACTGCTGGAATGGCCAGAAACTGATGAAAGGAATAAGCTCTTTAGTAGGAGCATGGATCAAATTTTTGTGAAATTGGCACTGTTTACAAGCCTTGGCATATTGAACAGCTTCTTTTTCCATATCTGGCTAGTAGTAACCAGCTCTAATAAGTTTATGAGCTAATGTCAGACCACTTGAATGAGACCCACAGATACCTTCATGTACCTCATCTAACGCACGTTTGGACTCATCAGGTTCTAGACACCTAAGGAGGGACCGTCTAGACCCCGTCTATACAAGTCATTTGCTATGATGACATACCTTGAAGCATTACAAATTAGGTGATGCTTTTCATTCTGGGTATAGGTTTCGGGAATGATTTGGTCATGGAGGTAGGAATAGATATGGTGGTAGTGAGATGAATCATGTCCAATGACTGATCAGATCATCCTAGATTCAGGGATGTCATAGGCTAGATAGCATAATGTCTCCACTAGGAATTCATGTCTGAAGTCATTTTCTGGTATCTATAACATTGAGGCAAGAGTGGCCATAGCATCGGCTACTTTATTGTCTGCCCTTGGAATTTTTTGGAAAGAAATGTGTGCAAAATACTATTTGAGATCATCCACCATTCATTTGTAAGGCACTAGCTTGTCATCTTTTGTTTGATAGATACCATTAACTTGGTTGATGACTAACTAAGAGTCTCCAAAGACCTTGAGCTCATCCACACACCATTCAATGGCTATCTTCATACCATTGATGAGAGCTTCATATTCAACAATGTTGTTTGTGCAGGGAAACAACATTTTATAAGCTTTCAACAATGAGTATCTTTGAGGTGTTATAAATAGAATGCCTGCACCTGATCCTTGCTGAGTGAATGATCCATCAAATAACATGCTCCAAGTCTGATGTGTGAGAAGCATGATAGATTCATTTGAGAATTCAATGTTCAAAGGCTAGTGATCTTTTAGAGGAGCTTCCGCCAACTGATCAATAATTGCTTGTCCTTTAATAGCTTTTCTTTCCACATACTCAATGTCAAATTCACTAAGTATCATAACCCATTTTGCTAGTCTACCCGTGAGGGCAGCCTTGCTCAGTAAGAACTTTAGTGGATCAATTTTTGCAATAAGCCTTGTAGTGTGAGTGAGCATATAATGTTGCAACTTCTGTGAAGAAAACACTACTGCTAGACAAGCTTTCTCAATGAAAGAATAGTTCATTTCATAAGAAACCAATGTTCTACTGATATAATAAATGGCTCTCTCTTTGTTGTTCTGATCCTCTTGAGCTAGGAGAGCACCCAAAGATGTGTTCCTGGCTGAGATGTATAGTATGAGAGGCTTCCTATGAATAGGGGAAATCAATATAGGTGGATTAGCAAGATAATGTTTAATTTGAGTGAGTCCCTTGTCACATTATTCATTCCATTCATAAGTCACACCTTTATGCAAAGTTTTAGTGAATGGTTGTGACTTGTTAGCCAACTGTGAAATGAAGCACCGAATAGATTGTAGCCTTCCCTAAAGTCCTCTCATCTGACTAATGTTTTTAGGTGGAGGCATGTCCATAATAGCTTGAACTTTTTTAGGATCAACCTCTTTGCCTTTAGCTGAAATGATGTAACCTAAGATTTTCCCAGAAGTGACAAGGAATGCACATTTTTAATGATTAAGTCTGAAACTAAATTGTTCCATGCGGTCAAGTATGGGACCCAAATCTATAAGATGAGTTTTCCATTGCATGCTTTTGGCCAAAGTGTCATCCACATAATCTTCTATTGTTTTATGCATCATATCATGGAAAATAGTACTAACAGCTCTTTGATATGTTGCTCCAGCATTCTTAAGCCCAAAGGGCATGACATTCCAGCAAAAGGTGCCCTAGGCAAATGTGAAAGTGGTCTTTTCTTGATCTTCTGGTACAATTTTTATTTGATTACAGCCAAAGAAGCCATCCATCAAGGAATACATCTTGTATCCTACTGTCATATCTACTATCATGTCAATATTGGGCAGCGGGAAGTCATCTTTTGGACATGCCTTATTTAGATCCCAGAAGTCTATGCACACACAAATGGATTTATCATGTTTGGTGACTGGAACAATATTTGAAATCTACTCTGCATAGTCAATATTCCTTATAAAACCAGCCTTAAGAAGCTTCTCTAGCTCCGCTTTGACTAAAAGTGCCACGTGTGGATGCATCTTTCAAAGCTTCTATTTGACAGGCTTAATACCTGGTGCAATGGACATATGGTGCATGAATAGATTGGGGTCTAATCCAGGAATATCATAGTAAGTCCATGCAAAGTTTATTTTCTTTCTTTGAAAGAAGCTAGTGAACTCTTCCTTTTCTTTTGCAGATAATGACTATGCTAGATGAATAATTTGTGGAGCAACCTCTGTACCCAAATTCACTGGTTGTGTTGGCTCAATCAATACTGATGATCTCTCTTGAAAGTGGCTCAGGAGCGTATCAAGTATCTCATCCTTGGGTGCCTCAGAGAGGTTTTCACCCTTGGATACGTCTTTTATTTTTACTATTTTTGGCTCTGACACTGCCACAATGTGGTTTTCACCATTAGAGCATTTATTTTTTCTTCATTTAATTTTTTGACTAAGATACTTGATATCTTCCTCTGTCGTGTTGACACTGCCTTCACTGGTAGAGGACATTACAGGTTCCATAGCATGGAGGTAATAGGCTAGAGTGTAATCATTCTAGAACATTAGGACTTCATTGGATGAGGAGGGGGAGTTCTAGTTTATTAGCTCAAGATTTTTGAGTGAGAGAGAAGTAGTGGCTGGTTCAATTGCGTTCATGGTATAATCATCAAAAGCGTGGATGATCAAGTCAAGACCTAGAGCGATCTCATCCAAAGAAGCATTTGAATCCCTATGAGACCCCACATCGGAAGTAGAGGACAAGTTAACACCAATGGCATCTAATTTGTGCATCCTAATAGTAGACCCTTCACCTACTTCAAGAGGGTTTTCAAAGGTATGCACCATGTCTATATCTTTATCATAAGTAACATTAGATAAAGAGTCAAATTCATACTCATGTGAGTCAGTACTTGATGTGGGAATTCCATTAGCATTGGTTGTATCATCTAATTCATCTTCATCCCTTGTAGCATTAATGGCTTGCTGAAGTTGGTCTTGTTCAAACTGCACTTGGAAATGCAGTGGTATGTACCATTCACCCTAAGAATCAGAATCAGCCATTTGTATTTCTCTCCATTGGTCATACATGAGTTGATGCACCAAAGTGATCTCATTAGAATCACTATCAGTCCCTACCAGGTGGATAGGTATGACAGGCTCATCAGGTTCTACAAAGAGTGCAGAAAATTCTGGAGGAATTGGATATGGAAAAGTATCTTCATCAAAGATGGCCTCTGGATTTACTTCTGGGGTAGTATCTTCAAATTTTGGTTCAGTTTCAAGTTCTGGCACAAATCTATTTATTCCTAAATGAAAGGGGATCTTTTTGAAGCCTAAGCAAGTAGTATCCTTTATGCGGCAACATGTAGCTTCAATGGGTTTCAGTAAACCATTGTCATTCATTCCTATAGGACCACTCCCTTTATAGCCGAAGTGCTTCATGATTTTGAAGGCTTCACTGTATGGCTCTTATTCTAAGTCTAGAGGTGGAGTAGTCTTTTTAGATGTTTCTTTCCCTTTATAGATCCAAGTTGTGATAGCTATTTCTTCATCCTCATCTTCTAAAGGCGTAGAGGCCCGTACAAAGGCACCATCGTAGACTATTTGAGGAGAGTCATCAAAAGGTTTGTTACTCTCAGAAGGTCTCCCATAAGAACATGGAGATGAAGGGAGAGTAGCTAGTGATAGTACAGGTTCAATTTGATATCATCCCATGCCTGTATCCTTAAGTTTCAGAGTATGTTCCATTTCTTTGAGCTTAGCACCATAGAACTCAGTGGACTCTCTATTAGCTAGAACAAAGCTATCTACAGATTGCACAAGGGTATTGCAAGAATAGTTGGTATTAGCAGGCACAGTGACTTCTACTCCATGGAATGGAAACTTGATGCATTGATGGTATGTAGATGGAACAACCTGCATCTCATGAATCCATGGTCTACCCAACAAGATATTGTATGCAAGAGGAATGTCTAGAACTTGAAAGGTAACATCTCTCTCAATAGGTCCTATGCGGATAGGTAGCACAACTAAACCTTGGGATTTTCAATCCTCTTCATCATAAGCTTTAATAGTAATCTTCTTGTGGGAATCTATACAATCCTCATCATAACCTAGCTAGGTAAGCAACTTAGCAGAACATATATTGAGGCCAACACCATTGTCTATGAGCACTCGACGAACATGCTTAGGACCTATCATGACTTCTATATGCAAGGGAGCGTTATGCGGATGGCTCAGAGAGTGATCATATTCTTTAGAGAAGGACAAATAATGAGGTGAGGTCAAATGACCCACCATAGATTGGAACCATTCAAGATCAAGATCTTTGGGGATGTTTGCCTCGGTGAGAGCTTTATCCAAAATCTGCCTATGAGCAGGCGAGATCTTCAACAGCTCAAAAATGGTAATCTGAACGTTGGTCCATTGGAGCTAATCTAAGATGCTATAACTAGCAGTGCTAGATGTAGGGATCAATTTTGTATTCTTGTTGGAAGGGAAAAAAGTAGTCTTATCCAAAAATTTTTTGAAGAAGATACAGGAGGATCGAGGCCTTTCAAAACAATTCTTCCACATGATTGAGTAACAACATTGGCACAATCCTGAGGCTATTCAGATTCAGATGAATGAGATGCAGAACTACACAAGATGAAAGGAGTCTTAGGTTTGGGAGTATCGCTACTCCCCTTGATAGTAATCACGTCACAATAATCAACCTCAATTGGTTCAATCATACCAATGACATTGTCATCATTAGTGTACGTGTAATTGACCTTAGCATTGGTATTCTTAGTCTTTGAAGATTCACCTTTCTTGTGAGGAGAGAAGGGATCCTCAAATGCCTGATAGTTTGAATTCTTTTTATGGCCATCCACAACAATGTCACTGCTATCAATCAAATCTTGGACCTTATGTTTCAGCTATAACCCTTATTTTGGTGATAGTCACAGTATGCATTGTCATTCCACCAATGAGGTCATGGTTGTGGGTCATAGAGACTCTTTTCCAAAGGAGTAAGTATTTGATTTTGCACAAGAGTTTTATAGATGACATCAAGCAGTTCTCTCAAGGAAGTGAATTCACGCTTGGGTCGAGATGCCCAAGGTTTATTCCTAGAAAACCTTAAAGGTTGTTGATTTTTTGTCACAGGCTTTTCAATAGCTTTGATCACCTATATGCTAGAAGGGAGATTGAAAATAGACTTAGCAGGCTTTGGGGTCACATTTTTTACCACTCCATCATTCACAATGTCTCTATTCTTGTTGAAAAACTTTCCTTTATCTTTGTTTGAGGAAGAAGATCCTTGTTTGTTGTCCTTGTTCAAAGTCAATTCCCCTTTCTTGATTATAAAGGCCTCTATTCGCACCACTTGTTTAATCATGCTATCAAAAGCTAAGGGACCTTGTAATTACACTTGGTATCTGAAGTCTGGGATGAGATTGTCCATAAAGATGTTGAGTCTCTCGAACTCTGGTAATTTGTGAGGACACCTCGTACATAATTGTCTCCACCTTTGGAGAAATGTTAGGAAAGATTCCCCTTGTCGCTGTTTCAAATTGCAAAGATCCCAGATGTTGATTAGATGTTGAATATTATGTGAGTAATGTTGGAGAAAAAGGTTAGCCATTTCATCAAAAGTCTTAATTCTAGTGGGCAATCGAGAAAACCACTCCATAGTTGGTCCACCCAAGCTACGAGGAAATAGGTGCATAAGGTATGTCTGATCATGCATGAATTCCATGGATAAAGTGCCAAACTCCCTTAAGTGATCTTGGGGATTGGTAGCACCCAAGTATTTGTTATATTTAGGCAGCTCTACACCTTTGGGAAAAGGTGGCATGCGAAGACTCCTATCAAAGGGGAAAGGACAAATGCTTTCCATTGTGAATTGTTGTGTGGGTTTGTCCTTATTCTTCACAAGTTGGCTAATCTGATCTTGCATGTCTCAGACCATCTTTTGCAACTTAGTAGTCTCAGTTTCTTCTTCTTTGGCCACAAGCGTTTCAACTTGATAATTTGAGGGTAATTTAGCCCCTTGTTTGGCCAGCTCAAGAAAGTATTTTTCCTTCTCCTCTAGAAGGAGGATCTCCATCATCTTGATAATGACCCTTGTTTGCTTTCACATCATCTATGTCATTTTGAGTTATTGTGTCATCACCATCATTTCCAAGAATCTCATAAATGCTTGGGACTTGATCTTGACTCTGATCATAAGGAGGATGATAGTGATATGCTGGTTGACCACCTTGGGCTTTGTTTTGAGCTTGGTGCTGATTCTAATCATTTTGGGATTGATCATAACGTTGCTCATTTCAAGGTTTAGCATGACGTTGGTCATTGGAAGATTGACCATGATGCTGATTATTTTGAGATTGATCATAAGTTTGGTTGTATTTGCCTGGTTGGAAGTCAAACGAATCTCCCATCTTGTTAACGTAGGTATGTGCAGCAAATGAAGACTCAGTAAAATGGTATGAACGATGCTGAAAGGGCACAACTAAGGTAAATTTTGGTGCGTGAATAGGATCAAGAGGGTCAACAAGTTCAAATGTGTCAATATCATCAACATGATCGATAGGTTCAATGATAGGACTAGTCTGAGGAAGTGGTCTTCCAAAGTTATGAAATAATGAGTTGTTTTGGAAGAATAAGTTATCCTGTTCTTGAAATGAGAAATTAGGTTATGCTTGAAACAACAGAATATAACACTCTTGGAACACTAGAGGTGATGATTTAGATGGGCTATCTTTCAAAGTACTCAATGAAGAACTTGAGGATCCCTCACAATGTTCAGATTTCACAATAAGTTCAGGACAACTTTTTTCCTGATTACGAGATCTACCTCTACCTTGACCAAATTACGAATCGGGTAAGTGTTTCCACTTCTAGTCATGACAATCATAGATGAAGATGCGATGAGAGAAGACTTAGGATAATGCTAAAACTCTATCTCTAGGAATAACGAAAAAGGAGATAAAGGCTAGAACAACAAAGATGTGAGATGCACCTGGCACAAATCGTCAAGGGTATGGCTAGAACAACTGAGATAAGACTATCATGATGTGAGGTAAAAAAGAACAAAGAGATAAGATAATCAAAGGAGAGATAAAACGAGTCAAAGCAATAATCAATTGATTCTCAACTCAAGACACTTAGTTTCTGATAGTGAACGATAGGGAAAAAGCAGATAGACCCTAGGCAAAAATTAGATCAGGTAAAAAGTTGACTAGTCAATGGGAATAAGCTTGCTATTTTTGAAATCTGGGTATAGGTTCGCGCGAGAAAGTACTAGGCCGCGTGAGAGAATTCAAAACTTTGCACGAGCAAATGAAATCTCACGCGAGGAAATGCTCTGAAAAGTGAAATTTCGCACGGGAAATAACCAAAGTTTGATAATTCGACACAATTTTCAAGGTAAAAAGGTCAAGTTATGAGACATAGCTTGAACTGTTCTCTGACAGAATTTCTTGTTTTCAAACAGTTTGTAGGATAGTTTAATCAACAATCTCATTTTGAAGGTATGAAGCATTCATTTACAAGCATGAAGTTTTGATCAAGCAATAGTGACACAAGAAGTAGTCGCAAACAGACCTACCAAGGACAAAGCAACTTGGCAGTATCATGGGAGTCTTTGTTTAATCATGATGGACAATTTTAAGACTCGATAATAAACACATAGTTATCCCTACAAAATGGTGAGAAGACAAAATTTGTGCCTCACTGCTTATGCACATCTATTCACTTCACACAGTCGTGTCACCCCCTAGAAGGTGCCTGTGTTTTTGGTGTTTCCAAGGACTCAATATTATATGTTTAAAGGTTACCCTTAAAGTAGGGGCCAGTGTCATATACCACCTTCAAACATCCAAGTGCATGCCTATGGTGATAATCTACAGGAGACTTCCCCCTCCCTGCGCAAAGATTATGTCTCCTTTCAGAGGTGATCCAGGTAGGCAACTAACTAAGGAAATTTTTTAGTGGGCTTCTGTTCACACTAACCTTCAGTGCCCCCGATACAGGGTTGAGGCCTTGCAGCCACACCAACACCCGAAAGTCATACACCCCCACAAGCAGGGCTAGGAGTAGCGTTGCTCAGTACAACAGACGGAGCCTTCTCAAGATTATATTCAAAATCAAGAGAAGGAAGTTAACATAGTTTTTGAGGCTTTAGACTCAACAAAACATTCTTTATTATAGTGATGTGGAATCACCGGCAATAGGTGCGTACTCACTTGGGTCGTTCTTGGAGGTTCAACTTTCGGCAAGCCCTCTAAAGGTGACACAACTTGGCTTGGATTCAAGGGTCAGATTTTATGATTCTCTCAAAGAGAGAAGAAAACACTTCTCTACCTCTTCAACTTACCCAAACACATCAAGCATATTCATCACCGAGCTAGTTTCACTCCACCAAATCCACAAGCTTTTGGGTTTCTGGTTCTCTCAAAGAGAGAAGAGCATGATCCCCTAGCAAGTAGATGTGCTAAAGATTCACTACCTTTCTTTGCTTCCCTAGGTATCCATCATTTTAGCAACATCTGGGTCTTGGTTCCATTCATGGGCATCACTTCCATGTAATGAAGAGCCTATTCCCCTACTTTGCTATCAGGACCCTTAAGAAATCTTAACAAAGCCCTAATTAGACTATGTAAATGAAAAATAGTAAACAAGCACAACATTTTAAATGATCTTCGACAACCGTCCTGCAAGAAAACTGTTAGCAAGTTTTTGTGATCTTCGACAAGCGACCTACAAAACACTATTATGCTGTAGTAGAAATCAGAAATATGAAAGCAACAACAGAAAGTAAATGTCAGGAAAAAGTAACAGTAAATTGTAGAATCTGGAAAATTTAAATGACTGATAGAAGATCTTCGCGCGAGAAAGTATAGTGATGCGCACGAGAAAGTGCAGGCTCCTGCGCGACAGAATGTTTCTTCACACGACAGAATGCTACTGGGAGAAAAAATTCGCACGACACGCTCTGGAACTTCGCATGAAATTTTGTACATAGTGAAGTACGAATGCACAATAGAATTCAAATTCCTTATCAGAAAAATTCAAGAGTGAGGGTAGAAATGAATTTTTTGTCCCACGGTGGGCGCCAGAATGTTTATAGCTAAACGTGGACCTCTAATCCAGCCATATACACAACATAGTCATTGCTCAATCATTGAATCATGAATATGAGTATGAATTACTCAATTCACAAGATTCTATCGATTTGACATGTTGCCTCCTAATTAGCTGGGGTGTTTGAATTTCTCTCAGAACGAGAGCCAACAACCAAAAGACCAAGGTAATATGAAGGATTTTTTTGAAAGCTTGAAAGATAAACAAATTGTAATTAATCTAGAATGCATATGCAAAATGTAATCTAAGAATGTAAAATGTAGATTTAATCTAAGAACTTGAAAGAGATACGAGAATTAAGCTAATAACAATAAGCAAATTAGTATAATATGAGAATGCAATTAACTAGAAATGGAAATTAAACTAACGAGCAATAAAAGCTTGGCAATATGAAATTTGAAACTAAATTTGACTATAGTTTAGATACTCTCACAATTGCCTTTTCTTGAATGAGGAAGAAGGTTCATAATATAGAAAATCTGGGAGAGAGGATGAAGAGTTTCTTGAAATGAAACGACTAACTCTTCATTCCCAATTGAGACAAATATTGAGGAATTACTTAATTAAAAGAATGAATTATTGCCACATATGGGTGACCCTTCGAATAATTTTAATTATTAAATCCAAATAAGATAATCCATTCAAATAACCAAATAATATTAATTCCTTTTATGTGTATTAGCTAAAGGGGGTGAGTTTAATTTAATTTAAAGCACTTAGGACTTTAGAATTAAATTAATTTATCATAGGGATTATTTAGCTAATAAAGTTGAATACTTAGGAATTAATTATAGTGTAAGATTAATGCAATTTAGGGTTTTTGCAATTGACACCAAGTCAAATAAAGTCAGGTAGGAGAGAGAAAATTTCCTAGTAAAATAGGACTTTAATGATGTAAAATTGAAGAAAATGCACCAAAATTGATTGAAATTATAAGGTGCCAATTTTGGGGTATTACAATGCCATGTGGAGATCTTTTTCTATTGACAAAATATGTGTAGTTGTATCTTCTTGATTTGGAGACCATGGTTTAAATCTTACTTTTAGGAGCTCTTGGTACAGTTCTTTAATTATATTGGAGCCACATGGGATCTTCAATTAGGATATGGTCATCATGATGCCTAGATCAATGTGACATGAGACAATAGATTATGGTACATGAGAATCTTTATTCACTTTAAGTGGAGTTTCGGTAATAAAGAAGGTGTAGTTGATCATTTGAATCTCAACAATAGATTACAGTACATGAGAATCTTTATTCACTTTAAGTGGAGTTTCGGTAATAATATTTTTCATAATGTCATGTGTAACTCAATGTTACTTCTAGCGAGAACTTTATGTAGCTACATAATGTGTTATATCTTCTTTATTTTAAGATTTTGGTTCTAAGTTGTTGTTGGTGTAGTTTATTATGAGCCATTCACAGTCACTAATTATAAGATGGATGATCTATTTCAATAGGTGTTGGTGCCATGTAGAGATCTTTTTCTATTGACAAAATATGTGCAGTTGTATCTTCTTGATTTGGAGACCATGGTTTAAATCTTACTTTTGGGAGCTCTTGGTACAATTCTTTGATTATGTTGGGGCCACACAGGATCTTCAATTAGGATATGGTCCTCATGATGCCTGGATAAATGTGACCTTTGGTAGTGATGTAGATTCATAAATTGATGATGGATGGTTATCTCCTTGTGGTTTGTAGATGGTGACATCTTGGCACCATCGAGGTCTCTGAAACCTTTGGTAAGGTGTTTTTGTTTCTCTTCGGTTTTGAGTATCAATCATTTTCTTGGAGCTTCATGATTTTGTAGGGTTTCTTTTGAAGTTAGAATGGATTTATTGGTGTATTTCATGAAGACTAGAAAGACTTGGATGAGGCTATGAGATATCATGTTTTCTGGGTGCATTTTTTGAGATGGTTATTCTTTGATGAGGATTGATGTTTAAAGACCAAGGATACTACACCTAGTTATGGATGTGAATCTATTGTGGACCTAAAGAGAATATTGTCATTTATTTTAGGCTTCATTACTTGGTGTTGTGAGCACATAGAAATCTTATTTTCCACTCTTGGTCTACTTAGCAAGTGAATGATTTGACAGGTATTTCCTACCTAATTATCAAATGCGTTCTTTATTTTGTATCTTATTTTCTTGTGTGAACTATTCTTGAATAAGTTCAAAGGACTTTTTTGAGAAGATGATACATTGGTTTATGGATTTTTGTTATTCTCCTTGTTGTTGGTCTTAAGTTATAGATATAGTTTTAAGGACTTATTTGGAGAGGTAACACAAATGGTTTATGGATTTAGGCATTATTCCCTTTGTTGTGGGAATGGATGGTTTGTTTCATATACCTTCGATATGAGAGGTTTACATCTATTTATGTCATACTTCAATTGATTTGAATGTTAAATGTTGATACCCTTCAGTTTAGGAATGGTGAAGGAGATCTTACATTACATAGATTTGTACATGTTAGTGTGGGACAAGGACATGGTTTGTGTGTGTGTGAAAATTGTACCTGATCTGTAGACAAAACACTCAGTAAAACATTAGAGGTTAGTTATAATCGAAATCATGCAAAATTGAAAGCTATCTAACCAAGCGATTTACTGCCTTCTAGTAGGTGCGAGATTAATGTTCTCAGATTGTAATCAAGATCAGTGACCTAGACGACACCTAAATGAAGGATTTGAATGCAATTGATCTAGATATGAAATATGAATGCAATTAATCTATTTTTTTGATATTTTCTATGCAATAATAATGAAAAACTTGATAAAAATCTATGCTAGTATGGAAATTGATATGCTATGCTAATCTAACAATGATATGTAATATGAATGCAAAAATAAGATTGATCTCACAAAGATGTCGATTCGCAAGAGCTTTGATTCTTTAATTCCAATTCTCCAGCGTGATTGTGCAAAATATGAGATGATTTGTGAAGAGCTAAAGCCTTGTTTTATAGAAATCCAGGGCTTTGGAGGTGCATGGGAAAAGCCATAAATCACTCAAATTAACTCATCTTGATTTTTGAGTTATCTGATCATGAAAGATAGTTAATTATCAAAATCATGCAAAAACATGCAAAAATAGCTTTTTAACTCAAATTAGAGTTTAGATCAGCTTTTTGAACTCCAAAAGGATGTTGAATTCCAAAAAGTCAATAACTTGCATTGATTTTCTAATTTGGAGTTTAACTGTTTCTTTTGAATATGCATAATAATTAAGAATTAAATAAATAAATAAAGTGATTTATCCTCAACTCAACTGATTTTTGAAATAAAATAATTAATTTATGGGTTAATTAACTATTTTACCAAACTTTTATTAAAAATTATATTATTAAATAATGACAACATGCTTTAATTAATTAAATAAGAATTTAATCAATTAAAGATAGAAATTTTGATTTATTGTCAAAATTAAATAATACAATTAATAATAGATAGAATTAAATTTAATTACACAATTAAGTGGCAAATATTAAATCTAATTAATTAAATATGAAAATATTCAATTAATCAAACTTAGGATAAATGTGATTTATCGCCAAATAATCATTAAATTAAAGATAATTAAGATAATTAGTAATATTACTAGGAATATTCCCTGATGCAGAATTTAAGATAATCAATTATGATTTGATGATGTTTAGATGTGCCTTAGATTAGGACTTCGATGTCGATTTCGTTCGAATTGTTGATATAGGAGGTTAATGAACATATAGCCCATTTTTGGGGTATTACATTTTGCCCCTCTTTGAATTACTGTGCGAAGCGCAGTGGTTCAAAGATAGTCTGTGTTTGATAGAGATATGAAACTGATGTTTGAAATTGATAATTGATATGAGATAGAAGCTGATTGATATTGATTTGATATGGAGATAATAGGTCCTGAATGACCAAAGATAATGTTCACTATAGCAGAAAATGAACCTATGATTGCGAAAAAGTGTCAAAATGCCTGATTCTGAACCTTAGGATTGATAAGAAGTGAGTGACCCATTCTAGACTCGATTGTCTTAGCAGAACTAGCAAGTATCACATCCGAATCCTTCAGTTGCCGAAGAACCAAGGAAAGAACACTATGATCCGATGGTTGCAAAAACTGATACAGTTTACAAGATTAGGAGAATACCAGATTGATATGGATCGATGAATCTGATATGCCCCAAGTGATGATAGATTTGCCCCGAGCGATGAGGACTTTTGATGAATCAACGACTAGACGTGATTGTTGTCTTGATCACTGATGAAAGATATTGATAGAAAAAAAGATATGATTTCAAATTTGATTACAGACTTTGAATGATGTGCAATACCATGCCCCCTTCGGGATTAAAATTAAAATCTGACAAGAAAAGTCAGCATTGATAGTTTAGAAGCATGTTAATTGATTTGAGAAGTGGTTAAACACGTTCAAGAATGCATTCTGCATCGTTTGGAGGTCCTGAAGACCAAGGTTGACTAGGTTTGACCATGAGTTGACCATGGTTGACCAAGTTGAAATTTTGATAGTGTGATGTAAGATAATCAGTTAAGTTGAATACTAGATTTCTGTGATGATTGAAGGTTGATTATGCAAGCAATTAATAATATGAATGATCTCAGATTTGAATTTTGATCCCGAAAAAGGATTCTACTTGCTATTTCATTGGAGGAACCTTCGTGTGAGATGCAGTTCTTGTTAGACTTGAAGATGCGATTTAAAGAATCATTTAAGCATTGAAGTTCGTTTAATCATTGTGAGATCATGCAAACATGCAAAATGCAATGAGACATGCAAAATGAAATGCAACCTAAGACCTAGGACCTAGCACTGATCATATGTTGATTTGTTATCATCATTGAACTTTTAGGTAACCGGATAAATCAATACAATGCCCACTAGCCATGAAACCATAGACATATGAATATCGATTTGTATACGCAAGAATCAATACAACACCCACTGGTCAACAACCATGGATATATGAATATTGATTTTGTTTTCAAAATGTCGGATTAGATATAAGCACCAAGGCACAAGCGCCAGGATGACCTGAATATCATGTCCATTTTGATATAGCAATTTGTACAAGCATCAAAACATAAACGTTGTGATGACCTGAGTACGCCTTGCATTGCAAACACATCAAAGAGTCAAGAGATCATTCTAAATCCAATGTGAATTACCCGTAGTGACCCTTTATCATTCACATCCTTAGGCAAGATCGCATTCCACAGTAGGAGAAAGAACTTACTCAAAAAGACAATAGTTAGATCAAAATTCCTTGAATTGTTTGGGTATCAATGGTCGAGGTACGCATGGCCATCCAATTCAAGATAGAGGCTCTTATAGTCGGACACCATTTCAATCCAGAATTTCCAAAGTTATTAGATTGTCACATACAAGCAGAAGACAAAGAAAAGATTATGCCCCCAGTCATCACTCTCTAAATCCTATAAAGGACATCATCGAAGAGCTCGAAGGGACACAATATGCAAAAATCTCAATGCGAATCAGTAAGCATACAAGGAGATAAAAGCATGTAAAAAGCATAGATTGTTTTCAGTTGAGTTTGATGTTTGATTGTGTTGTTGTAGATGCAAAATCCTTTCTGGAGACAAGACTGACTAACTGACTCACATGAAGCTTTAAAGGATTCTGACTAGATATGATCCATCTAAGATACATGGGAGACCATAGGATATGACATTGATTGCCCCCAAATTTGAACATTGATAGGATACAGACGCTTGAGCTGATTGGTGTACAGACCGACTTATTGAAAACTGGAAATGTTGAAACAAACCAGGAGATATGTACAAACTAAAGCAAGACTGAAAGCTGGGAAAGACCAAGATTGTGCTGATAGATGGAGCATTTGGAACAAGTGGCACCTGTTTGCCAGGTTTTCACCATCTTGGCAGAGATTCTATTTTTGCTACCAAGGCGCCTGTTTCCAGGTTTTCACCAAGGCACTTTTCTTTTTTTCATTTTTTTTGTATTTTTCATTTTTCAATTTTTTTTTTGTATTGTTGATATTTTTTGATTTTTTTTGTGAATCATCAAGGCACCTATTGCTAGGTTTTCACCAAGATGTTCATTTTTTTCAGGACTTTTTCAAATTTTTAAGATTTTTTCAGGACATTTTACCAAGCACTGAATGCCTTAGGCGTAGAATTTCTTCAGATGGAGAACGTTGATTGGTTCTCAGAGCTATTCTCCTTCAGTCGTTGAGAGTTGATAGGCACCAGAGCCAAAAGTAGCAGTGATAACAAGGGGACCCAACCAATTGGGTTCGAACTTCCCCTTGCGTTCTCGATGTGATTGATTTTTAGGATTTTCTCTCAACACTAGATCGCCAACCTAAAATTTTCTATGTCTGACTTTCTTGTTGTAGCCTCTAGACATTCTTTTCTGATACACTCTGAGATGATCATACGCTGCTTGCCTGCGTTCATCTAGTAATTCAAGTTCTTGTAACCTAGACACTCTATAGTCTTCATCAGTGACAAGTCCATGCATTTTGATTCTGAGTGATGGGATTTCAACCTCAATAGGCAGTACCGCTTCAGACCCATAAACTAAAGCGAAAGGTGTAGCCCCTGTAGGTGTTCTGATACTAGTTCTGTATGCCCAGAGAGCTGGATTGATCATCAGATGCCAGTCTCTTCCTGTTTTATTCACTGTTCTGTGCAAGATCTTCAGGAGATTTTTGTTTGAAGCCTCAGCTTGTCCGTTCCCTTGAGGATAGTAGATAGATGACCAATGTTGAGTAATTTTGAACTTGGCACATAAGTCATCTAGGTCCTTGTTTTTGAATTGTCCCCCGTTATCTGTGATTATAGAGTGAGGGATCCCATATCTGCAAATGATGTAGTTCAGGATGAACATAGAGATCTGTTTCACCGTTGCTTGTGTTAGAGGAACTGATTCTACCCATTTTGTAAAATAATCTGTAGCTATGATTATATGGGTATGTCCATTAGAAGAGTGCGGATGGATAGCACCTATGAGATCAAATGCCCATTGTTGAAAAGGCCATTGTGTAGTAAAGGGAATCAGATCTCTCCCTGGAGCATGAATCAAGTTGCCATGTACTTGACACTGTTGACAGTTTTTAGCAAATTTAATAGCCTCTTTTTCCATTTCAGGCCAATAGTACCCAGCCCTAATAAGTTTTTGAGCTAACGTTAAACCGTTCGAGTGTGACCCACATATACCCTCGTGGACTTCCTCTAATGCACGTTGAGACTCTTCTCATTCTAAACATCTAAGCAGTGTACCATCTAGACCTCATTTGTATAGATCATTACCAATGATGACATATTGGGATGCGGATCGGATAAGGTTTCATTTCTCAAAATGGTTAAAGGACTCAGGGATGATTTGGTCATGGAGATAGGAGAATAGATTTTTGTAGCGAGATGAGTCATAACCTACAACAGTGCAGATCATGCGGGTTTCAGGGGAGTCATATACAAGATAGGATAGGGCTTCCACCAGGAACTCGTAGCGTAGTTCATGTTCAGGCTACTGTAAAAGAGTAGATAATGTTGCCATTGCATCGGCAGCCTTATTCTCCGTTCTGGGTATTTGATCAAATGTGATAGAGATGAAGTATTTCTTTAAATCATCTACCATTCTCTTGTAAGGAATGAGCTTTTCATCTTTGGTTTGGTACACATCATTGACCTGGTGGATGACCAATTGTGAGTCTCCATGGATGTGCATCTCTGTAACTCTCCACTGTATTGCCATTTTCATACCATTGAGAAGTGCCTCATATTCAGCAATATTGTTTGTGCAAGGAAACTTTAATCTGAATGCTTTGGGTATCGAGTATCCTTGAGGAGTGATGAACAATATGCCTGCTCCCGATCCATTCTGTGTGTAGGAGCCATCAAAGAATAACCGCCATGCCCTAGAAGAGAGGTGCATGATAGAAGAATCGAGAAATTCCATTTGCATGGGTGTATCATCAAACAATGGTGCTTCAGCTAATTGATTAGCAATGACCTGTCCTTTGATAGCTTTTCTTTCAACATATTCAATGTCAAATTTTCTCAAGAGCATGACCCATTTAGCTAGTCTACCTGTGAGGGCAGCTTTGCTTAGGAGATATTTCAGTGGATCAATTTTAGCTACCAAATGAGTAGTATGAGCTAACATGTAGTGTCTCAGTTTCTATGATGCAAAGATCATAGCGAGACATGCCTTCTCTATCATTGAGTAGTTCTTCTCATAGGCCACTAAAGTTCGGCTGATATAGTAGATGGCTCTTTCTTTCTTGTTCTCATCATGCTGTGCTAGCAATGCCCCCAGTGATGTATCTGTTGCAGAGACATAATATTAATGGCTTCCCATGAATAGGAGGCATCAATATAGGCGGATTTGATAGATACTTCTTGATATGTTTAAAGTTGTTCTCGCATTCTTCATTCCATGCAAAGGTCACACCTTTATGTAATGTTTTTGTAAAAGGTTGTGAGATGTTTGCTAGCTGTGATATGAATCTTCTGATAGATTGAACTCTGCCTTGCAACATCCTCATTTGACTGATATTTGTGGGAGGTTGCATCTCTATTATAGCCTTGACCTTAGCTGGATCAACTTCAATGCCTTTCTTGGAGACGATGTATCCTAGGAGCTTTCCAGAAGTGACTCCAAAAGCACACTTTTTAGGATTTAGTCGAAGACTAAATTTTTCCATTATGTCGAGGATCATGCTCAAGTCTGTTAGATGTTCATTTCTAATCATGGATTTTGCCAAGGTATCATCTACGTAATCCTCCATTGTTCTATGCATCATATCATGAAAAATAGATGTCATTGCTCTTTGATATGTAGCTCCAGCATTTTTGAGTCCGAATGGCATAACATTCCAACAGAAAGTTCCCCACGCACATGTGAAAGCTATTTTCTCTTGATCTTCTGGAGCAATTTTGATTTGGTTGTATCCAGAAAAGCCATCCATTAAGGAATACATTTCATAGCCTGCAGTCATGTCCACTATCATATCAATGTTAGGTAGTGGAAAGTCATCCTTAGGGCATGCTCTGTTCACATCTCTAAAGTCCGTGCACACTCTGATTGAACCATCTGGTTTGGAAATAGGTACAATGTTGGAAATCCACTCAGCATAGTCTATGACACGGATGAATCCAACTTTTAGTAGTTTTTCTAGTTTTGCTTTGACTAAGAGTGCAACATGAGGATGCATCTTTCTCAATTTTTGTTTGATTGGTTTTACTCCGGGAGCAATGGATAGATGGTGCATAATGAGATTGGGATCCAATCCTGGCATATCTGAATATTTCCATGCAAAGTTGATCTTTTTCTCTAATAAGAAGGTAGTGAAGTTCTGTTTCTCTTCGTCTGATAGAGATTGTGCTACATGTACCAATTGTGGTGCCTCTCTTGTACCCAAATTGATGGATTGAGTTGGCTCAATCAGAACAGGAGATCTATCCTGTAAATGACTCGGAAGGACATCAAATATCTCATCCTTAGGCACCTCAGAGAGGTTTTCACCTTCAGATACATCTTTTCTTTTTACTTTTGTCGGTTCTGAGACTGCCACAAAGTGGTTTTCACCCTCAGAACTCTTTTTCTTTTTCTTTTTACTCTTGTTTTTATGACTAAGATATTTGATGTCCGACTCGGTCATGCTGACGCTCGGTTCACTGATGGAAGTACTCATAGGCTCAACTGCATTGAGGTAACAGGCAAGGGCATAGTCATTTGGGAAGGTATACATACCATGGTTTGGGTTTGTGGAAGTTTGGTCGATAAGATCAAGGCGTTGGATAGTCAAAGTGGGAAAGGCTTGGGATATGGTGTTCACAGATGTGGATATGTCATCATTGGTCCTAACCTGACGTTCAAGTTCATAGGTGATATTACAGCTCAAAATGTTCAATTCGTGAATAGGCTCAACATCATCATGGGAGTCCTCTTCAGCCATAGGTGGATCAGACACGTTAAGTTCATTGTTTCGCTCTAGACCTACGTCGGGTTGAGATACATATTGGTGAATAACATCTATATATTTCTCTGTGATAAGCTCATCTTCTTCTGGAATGGCACCCCATTCATAGTCATTTGACTCAGCTTCTGATTCAGGATCTATAGGAAATCTTAGAAAATGTGTCAAATCAGGATGAATACCCCAAGAAGGATTACCCTCAGTCTCTGACTTGAATTCATATTCATGGGAATCAGTGTCAGAATAACTACCCCCTTCTTCTTGATCAGTTTGATTGCCTTCGAGATTAGCTGGTTCTTGTGGTGCAACCATCTCTTGCGCTACAGTAGGTTCTTGTGTTTCTACTACATTAATTCTTTTGATAGGATCATCTGTATCATCAAGAAGATCTTTGATCTCTTTAGGCAATTTTTCATAGGGGATAAGCTCAGAGCTATCTGAATCATCATCAGAGGGTTCTGTTTCTTCTTTCTTAAGAAGGGGTTCTCCTGGTGCAATTTGTTCTATGACATGAGAACAACCACCTCTGAGATGATAGGGTTTCTTTTTAAACCCTATGCCACCAGTATCTTTTTTGTCTCTATCAATATGTGAAATGGGTGTCACAAGACCCTTTCCCCTGATTCCTAGAGGTCCTTGACCAGAATATCCCATCTTGGCTATCAATTTGTTTCCTGGACCATATGAATTAGAAGGGATTGTAGATTCACTAGGTTGAACAATTTTGGATTCAGAATCATCTTTGTATAGCCATGCAAGCACAGCTTCACCTTCTTCAAATTCTTGTTTGGATACTTGCTCCGCCAGAAAATTTCTTTTGTATGCTTCCATAGGTTCTGATTTAGATTGCTTCAAAGATTGTCCATATGACTTGGGCGAGATAGGGAGAGATGTCAGAGACAAGACTGGCTCTATAGTGTATTCTCCCATCCCATTTTCTTTGATATTGATCTCTTTAGCAATGTCGTCCATCTTAGATGTGGAAGCAACATTTAGCTGCTTGATGGAAGATTCTCTGTTATTGGGAACAAGCTTATCGACACTTTCCTTCAATGTATTGCAAGTTGTACTCAGATCTGCTAGGATAGTAACCTCCACTCCTTCATAGGGAAATTTCAAGCATTGATGGTACATAGAAGGAATAGCTTGCATTTCATGTATCCAGGGTCTCCCTAGAAGGATATTGTAAGCTAATGGTAGATCAAGCACCTGACATGTGGTATCTTTGATGACTGGACCCACTCGGATGGGTAAGACAATAGTGCCTTTAGAGGCTGTTTCTTGTTCATCATAGGCTTTTATGGTGATCTTCTTTCGAGGATCAATTGCCATCTCTGAGAATCCCAACTGTGTGATTAAGTTGTAAGAACAAATGTTGAGGCCTGCGCCCCCATCTATCAACACACGTTTGACTCGACGGTTCTGGATCAAGACTTCTATGCGCAAGGGTTGATTATGTGGGTGACTTAGGGAGTTGTCATCCTCTTCTGAAAAGGAGATATATTGTGGAGATTTTAGATGACCAACCATAGTCTGGAACCTGTCTAGATCTAGATCATCAGGAACATTAGAGCCGAGCAAAGATTTGTCTAGGATATCTCTATGAGCTGGAGATATTCGAAGTAACTCAAACATGGAGATTTTGGCATTGGTATGCTGGAGTTGTTGGACGATGCTGTAAGATGTAGGTCTTGTATCCTTTGGATTGGAAGATTTCGAGGCAACCTTCTGTTTAGAAGCAGATGTGAGATTGAAAGGTATCTTAGGGACATTAGATGAACTTGGTGTTTGTCCTTTCAGATGAGTCTGAGCTTGTGATCTGGTAACCGCATTAGCTGAGGAATGATTTCTATCTCTTCATACAATTATGATGACATTGCAGCTCTCAAAGATACATGGTTCAACCATATTGATGACAGCATCATTTCCAGGGTAGGCATAGTTGACTTTTGCCCCCATGTTAGGCTGGGAAGTGGAAACTCCCTTGCCATGTTGTGGAAATGGTTCTATAAATGCTGTGTGATCATTATTGTTGGTAGGATTATCGATCGTGATGTCCCCTTGATCTATCAAGTCTTGAATGGTATGCTTCAAGTGGAAGCATCCATTAGTTCTATGGCCTTTAGTCCGATGGAAAGCACAGTATTCATTATCTTTCCACCAATATGGTTTTGGATCTGGATCAGGGTTTTGGATTGGTGGTAAAGAGATCATGTTATCAGCTATCAGGGTTCTCAGGGCAGATTCCAAATATTCTCCCAGGGGAGTAAACTTTCATTTATTATCCCATCATTTAAATGGCTTCTTTGGAGATGGTTCAGCAGATTTTTGCTCTGAAGCTTCAATGGCTTTGGTGGCAAGGGTGAGATTGTAGGCCGGTGCCTTTGATGGGGTGCGGATAGTGTCAACAACACCATCAGAGACGATACCTTTGTTTCTATTCCAGCTCTTGTTTTTATCTTTTGAGCTAGATCCAGATTTAGACTTGTCCTTTTGAAGTGTGATTTCTCCTTTCTTGACAAGTATTTTCTCAATCTTGATTGCATTATCCACCATTTTATCAAAAGATACATGATCTTGCATTTGTAATGGATAGTTGAGCTCTGGAACAAGGTTATTGATAAAGATTTCAAGTTTCTCCATTTCAGGAATTGGTCTAGCATATAGAGAAAACTCTTTCGCCACCTCTTGAGAAAAGTTAAGAATGATTCCCCTGGATATTGCTTGAGGTTACAAATATCGATCATGGTAATCGGATGTTGAATATTGTAGGAATATTGTTGATAAAACAATTTAATCAATTCCTCAAAAGTTTTGATCGTAGAAGGTAATCTTGAAAACCATTGAATGGATGCTCCTCCCAAGGATCTAGGAAAAAGATGCATTAGATAAGTCGGTTCATGCATGAATTCCATGGATTGCGTACAGAACTCTTTGACATGATCTTGCGGATCAGAGTGTCCGCCATATTTGTCATACTTTGGTATCTCCACTCTTTTTGGGAATGGAGGCATATACAAGTCTTTGTCAAAAGGGAAAGGACAAAGGGCCTCCATGGAGAATTCCTTGGGTTCCTTCTCTTTCTCAATTTTATTCATTTTGACCTGCATAGCGTGTAGCTGGTTCATTATGGCCATCATCAGAGTTTCTTCCTCATGCGTGATGATATCTTTGACATTGAAGTGAGGAGGAAGTTTAGCTCCTTCCTGGGCTAATTGCAAAAAGTATGCCTCTCTATCCATTTTCAAGAAATGCCTCATCATTCTTTTGAATTCATCGTCATTTTGACACCGATGGATTTCAGAGGGTGTAGGGTCTTGGTCGGCATTATGTTGAGAATGGTGTCCCTAGGATGCTCCTCCTAGAGAACCATGGTTTGTCCCTGCTTGAGACATGGTAGGAGTTTTTGGGCTCCCTAGAATAGATTGAGGAGGAGTTTGCTGAGTACCTCTGTGAGTTGATAGAGGAGTTATGTAACCAGTTTTCAATCGAAAGTTACCGAGACCGTCGTCTTCGTAGATACCTGACTTGATGAGTTGTTCAAGAGTTGGACCCGGGGTATTGGTCAAAAGTAAGTTCTGAGATGTTTCTTCTGATTTCTTGTGTGAAGAAGCTCTGGTCTCCACCATTAACTTTGAATGAAACAGAAGAAAAGGACGAAGACAACTGAAGAACAATTTGATACGAGAAAATCGGATGACGCAACCTTGTCAAGATTATGATAGTTTTGAAGATCTGATGAGATG
The DNA here is from genome assembly GCA_027943335.1 of Chamaecyparis obtusa. Classification (NCBI taxonomy): domain Eukaryota; kingdom Viridiplantae; phylum Streptophyta; class Pinopsida; order Cupressales; family Cupressaceae; genus Chamaecyparis; species Chamaecyparis obtusa. The sequence continues at coordinate 1,080,566 of BSBK01005809.1, forward strand.
TGGGTGAAGGAAATTGTGCCCTGGATGTATGGGATAGATTTCCCAAAAGATACCGGACACGAGTTCTCAACACTTAGTCTATTTTTGAAGATTGATTGAAGATTGATAGTTATGACAAGGTTTTGACACAAGATAAAAAAGACTCAAATTGATGAAACAGAAGACTAGATCGGATTCAAAAGATCAAACTCATAAAATGGTAGTATGCTCAATAGCTACTGCTCTGTTCCTGACACAATGATATTTTTGACAGATTCTGGAACTAGGCTGGAAACATTGGATATCTTGCAATTTGACAATTTCTGACAACTCTCTCAAATTTTTCCAAACGACACTCTGCAGACTTGTACGACACTGGGTAGTCTATGAAACGACAGTTGCTAAACTCATACGACAGTTGGGTAATACTGAAATGACACTTGACAAAACTCGTACGACTTTTGACTTCCTGAAATGACTTTTGACTCCAGAAAGATTTCACGTCAATTTTTGCAAAATTTAAGGTCTTCAGTTTTGGATTGTTTGCAAATTGTATTGTCCAGATTTTGAAGGTTATGCCAAATTTGATCATTTTTAATAGCCAAGTAGATAAATAAGCACACAGAACAACAAGCAAGTGATTCCAAGCACGTTTGAAAATAATGAACAAGGGCAAAAGCAACCTTGCGCATGAACAATCAAATGACCAAATTGTGCTAATCCCTGAGAGTACTAATTGTGTATGTTCTAAAAAGTTTTGCAATAACACACATATACCTGAAAGTGAAAAATTGGCCTCTTTAGGGTTTTTAGTAATGGTTTGACTCTGCAACTTTTATGATTCAAAGGGGTGAACTCCAATCCCAGTGCACCAGGGTTTTAACACAGTCTGAGAACTTAATCTTCAAGAGCTGCTAGGGAGATCTAACAACCCAACAATGAACCATACCTGTGGAGATTTCTTCCACAAGGACATTTATATAGCGGCTGTCACTACCATGGCGAAAATGGCTATTACCGCTTGAGGTTCCGTCAACGCAGTTTGCCCTGTGAAGGGATTGTCCGCTACGGTTAACCCTCTCTAAAGATGACTCACAATAGTATACCACAAGGGGACTTGGCTCCAGATTCAAGGTTTTGACACCTCTTCACTTTTAACCCAAACAAAGCAAGCAGATTAATCCGACACGCTAAGACAAAGTTTTATTCCACCAAGGTCTATGATATCAACTCCACATGATCTATCAACCTCTCCGGGGAGAGAATGTATCAATCAACAAGAGAAGATGCACTAACCAATTTTGATTCACCAAAGCTCGTGATATCAACCCCACGTGATTTATCAACCTCTCCGGAGAGAGAATGTGTCGATCAATAAGAGAAGACGCACTAACCAAGTTGAATGTGAAATGCACTAAGTATCCTCCCTACCTACAAGGATTCTGTCGTCAAGAAAGATTTCTCTAGGAATCCAATCTCTCAAGAATCATGAATAGTGTTCATAGGGCCTAATTACTATGTGAGCACATATATATTCCCGAAAGCAAATCTACCAAAAGCATCCAAAAAGTAGAAAGAGGAACACTTAACGCTTAAAGCAAATATGAGATGAGTCCACAAGGTGGAACACTTAACACCTCACACAAGCTAAAAATGAGTCCCCAACTTAGAAAACAAGTGAGTTCCTAAAAGCACAAAAGGGTTGCCAAGTGGAACATTTAACGCTTCTGTCCTGTTGACCCCTCCCCTTTATGGCGCTGAGATTGCAACCACGGGGCGGAAATGAGGGGCCGGCGGATTAGCGAGTCCAATAACCCAAGATAGCAATCAAGATCAATCACAAGTATCCCAAGACTACTTAATGAATCCTTAAGGGATCACAACCTAGTATCAATTATGCAAGTGTGTAGAAATATATCAAAAGCATGAAAAGATGCACACAAGCTTGACACGTAAGAGATTTATTTTAAGTCCCAAATCAAAATATTATTAGATGAAGGAGAATACCTGGGATCCTCGCAACGCGCTTAGTATATTTTACTTGATTTTTAGCAATTTTTGTTGAGCTTTTCCATGCAAGCAAGTGACGAACTCTCCAACAAGCAAACAAGCAAACAAGATATGCAAAATATATTCAACTTATGAAAACCATAGAGTTAGCTCTAAAAATCAATTATTATCAGTAATAATAACCAGAAATTAACCCAAATGACAACTCATATCATTCATTGATCCATGTAAAAAAATAAGTGCATACCCATCACAAAACTTTATTTTTTTTGCTGCATTTGACCTAGTCAACAAGATCTAATTTTTTTGATATGATTTTGGTCACAAAAATAGAAATTTAGAATAGAGACCCCTACTAAAAAATAGAGAGCTTTCCAAAAATGCAAAAATTTTACAAAAATCTCTTCATTTGTGCCCTAGAGACCCATTTTATCAAAATAGACTAGTTTTTGTAAATTGACTATTTGAGCTATTATATCATGTCCAAATTTAAAATAAAAAGAATGAACCCCCTGTATAATTTAAAGAGTTTTCCGAAAATATAAAAATTTCTGAAAAATATGCTGATTTGCGTCAGATATTAATTTTTTTTGAAATTTGATGAAAAAATGATTAAAAATTCAAAACATCTCAAAAAATTCTAATTTTTTTACTGTAGCTTCTCTGATATGTCACCAACCTACAAAAAAATTTCAGACCAAAACTCCAAGCCATTTGGGAGATAAAATTAAATCTTTGAAACTTTGGGGTTTTAGCTCTCAAAAAAATCAAAACCAGCATGCAAAAGTGGGTTGCCCCACGGTGGGTGCCAGAAATGTGTGTGTGAAAATTGTACCTGATCTGTAGACACAACACTCAGTAAAACATTAGAGGTTAGTTATAATCGAAATTGTGCAAAATTGAAAGCTATCTAACCAAGCGATTTACTGCCTTCTAGTAGGTGCGAGATTAATGTTCTCAGATTGTAATCGAGATCAGTGACCTAGAAGACACCTAAATGAAAGATTTGAATGCAATTGATCTAGATATGAAATATGAATGCAATTAATCTATTTTTTTGATATTTTCTATGCAATAATAATGAAAAACTTGATAAAAATCTATGCTAGTATGGAAATTGATATGCTATGCTAATCTAACAATGATATGTAATATGAATGCAAAAATAAGATTGATCTCACAAAGATGTCGATTCGCAAGAGCTTTGATTCTTTAATTCCAATTCTCCAGCGTGATTGTGCAAAATATGAGATGATTTGTGAAGAGCTAAAGCCTTGTTTTATAGAAATTCAGGGCTTTGGAGGTGCATGGGAAAAGCCATAAATCACTCAAATTAACTCATCTTGATTTTTGAGTTATCTGATCATGAAAGATAGTTAATTATCAAAATCATGCAAAAACATGCAAAAATAGCTTTTTAACTCAAATTAGAGTTTAGATCAGCTTTTTGAACTCCAAAAGGATGTTGAGTTCCAAAAAGTCAATAACTTGCATTGATTTTCTGATTTGGAGTTTAACTGTTTCTTTTGAATATGCATAATAATTAAGAATTAAATAAATAAATAAAGTGATTTATCCTCAACTCAACTGATTTTTGAAATAAAATAATTAATTTATGGGTTAATTAACTATTTTACCAAACTTTTATTAAAAATTATATTATTAAATAATGACAACATGCTTTAATTAATTAAATAAGAATTTAATCAATTAAAGATAGGAATTTTGATTTATTGTCAAAATTAAATAATACAATTAATAATAGATAGAATTAAATTTAATTACACAATTAAGTGGCAAATATTAAATCTAATTAATTAAATATGAAAATATTCAATTAATCAAACTTAGGATAAATGTGATTTATCGCCAAATAATCATTAAATTAAAGATAATTAAGATAATTAGTAATATTACTAGGAATATTCCCCGATGCAGAATTTAAGATAATCAATTATGATTTGATGATGTTTAGATGTGCCTTAGATTAGGACTTCGATGTCGATTTCGTTCGAATTGTTGATATAGGAGGTTAATGAACATATAGCCCATTTTTGGGGTATTACAGTTTGTTTTATAGGTTATCTATTTTTTCTTTTTCTTCTTGGAGTGAGTAACTTGGGAGAGCTATGAATATTGACGGTGAGAGGGGTATTGCATCTTTTATGGTTGTAATATTTTTAGATCAATGTATGTTTCCTTGACACTATATAATAAAGGAATTAGCCACATCCTCTATGTGAAGTACTATAAATATACTTCAAATGCCGTGATCTATTTTTAGATTTAGCATTACTTTTCAGTTGGAGTTTATGAATATATTCTTGATTATCTTCTATAATACCTTGGCTTGTTGATACTAATTTGATGATGAGTTTGCATGTTTAATTGGATTTGGATCTAAGAGTTATGCAAGTTATGGATTAGCTACCAATTTTCTTGTAGTAGGAAGACTTAGATCTGGATTCTCCATATCCACAAGATTGTTTCACTAGTGATGTCAACTTTGTTAGTTGGCCTTGCTTGTGGGTATTTATGTATTGGTATGTTTCTTTGATATGGGAGGTTGGATATATAACAACTTGATTGTAAATTTAGAGTTGATATGTAGATGACATGAAGTTTTATCTATGGTGGTGTACCTTGTTTTGAGGTATGGTTATATTAGATGAATTGTAATTTTTTGTGGTTTCTATTCCAAATGGCATGAGTAATCAAAGCCTTTGTTATAATTCTAAATCTAATGCTTATGTTCATGTAGAGATTGGTGCAGGTTTTAGTGATAATTGACATGGTTCATCTTGGTGTGTTCCTTTATCCTCCATATGTAGCATGTTAGAGGATGGAATGATTTTTTTTTCTTGTTGGTGGTTATCATGGCTGCATTTGCAGATATCTTATAGGAGCACGAGAACATGGTGAAGATTCAAATGGTACATAGATGGCTAAGAGATGTTTTTTCATTGTTTATGAATCATATCGATGTATTTACAATGTATGATGTCAAGTGGGAGAATGTTAGGAATATCTAACTTTTAAATTTGATGACATGGTTACAACATCCTTGGAAAATGTCTTAAGAAACTTAGGATGTATTGGAAAAATAATTTTTAATATTTATTTCTCAATATTGTTTGTAATATGTATTCATAAGGGGTGATTGGGTAACACTAGCAGGAGTAAAAGTGGCTTGTGAACACAATTATTTAATATTGTATTCTCTACTTATGGATGTCTAGAATAAGATATTTAATGACTTAAAAAGTGGAAAAAGAGTCACCTATGGGCTTCTCCAAGTGGGATCATGGAAGATGCAATATGTGTCTCTTGGTTTTCATTCATCTATTACATTTAATGTAATGTTTATCTTGAAAGTATAGGTGTACATGTTGGAGGGAAGGTATTGGAAGCTAAATTGGTTTCAATTTATCTAGAGGAAATCTAATGATTGTGGTCATAAGGACTGAAGAGGACTGAAGAGGATCCTTTGGGACCATTTTTTGGTGGTTTTGGATCTCTTGTTATTCTATAAATACAACCTTTTGAGTGTAGATTGTATCAGAACATATTAGAATAGCTGAATGTAGATTTCTTAGCAGGAATAAAGGACAAATGGGAGGCATATGGAGGTTGTTCACATGTGCATAGGTGATACTATAGTGGATGAAAATATAAGAATAGAATTGATTGTATTGTAAGAACATTTATTGTTGTTAATTATTCAAGCTTGCCCTCTCTTCTTGATGGATTTTTTTTTCCCACAAGGGTTTCTCCACACAAATCTTGTGTTATGTGTAGATGTTGTTATTGATTTATACTTTATTTCTTCTCTCTTATGTTGATGTTAATCATTATTAATTGTTGTTATAAGTTTACATAATATAGGTTTATTAAGCATGGTTAATAAGCTATTTTGGCATCATAAAGAAGAAGAATATAATCATGGGTTTTCCATAATAAAGACAACTTAATTTTTAGTTTTGCATATGAGTTTATGATTTTTATGTTTTTATTATCCAAGGTTTGTATGTTATCCTTTGATTAGTTTATTATATAGAGATTGATCTTCATAATATTTGGTATTTAATATTTGGTAAGACAAGAAAAGGATATCCTCACAAAGTCTCAAAGGTTGTGGTGTTGTAGGATAAAAGTAATCAAGTGTAAAGTTTCCACAATTAGCTAAGGGTCAAAAAATACTATGATTGATCACTATAACTTGACCATTGTGGGGATTAAGCCAAGGATGTCCTAATTTCATATGAAACTGGTCTTAGGAAGGGATAATAGAAAAGATAACATCTAAGGACTTAGAACCAACTTCATTGGGAAGGGTGATGGAACCTATAGTGGGACAAGTGTAATCAACATGCACCTTGATCATACAATCATATTTATCATATGTATTTTGATAGAATTGTTGTGAATAGAGATGTTATTCAGTAGTAAAATTCACCACACATCCCCTTTCGATGTTGACAATGCATCTCTACTAGTCATTTGGCTATTAATTGTCCTCTCTAGTGTCATAAAGGTTTTGCCTCTTATAAATAAATGGTTTTTGTCTATTGTCATTGATGTCAAACATAGTGTTCTGAAGGAGTTTGAGTTTTTGTTCAAGCTTTGTGGTCCACAAGTTTTCTATTATTGGTGATGTTGGTTTGTGTGTTGAATCTAGAGTGCAGTGGAAGACATGTATGTATCCTGTATGGTTTTAGAATAGTGGAAGACATGTATGTATCCTATAAAGTTTTAGAACATTGGAAGAAAGGTATGTATCACATGATCATATGAAGATGATGATTTACAGTTCCTTTGTGTTATACTCTTTATCCAAAATTATGTATATTCTGGATGTCTATTGTTCTATAACAGTGGTATTGTGTTGCAGAGAAAATATCAGTTTTATAGTTGTAGTTATGTGCACTTTTCAGAGCATTTCTATTCCACAAATCAGAGTTGAATATGTGCTACTACTCATATAAATGGATTTAAATTTTGGTCTTATACGTGGTGCTCTCTGGTGTTCAAGAATGTATTCCTAGTGTTCCAAAGACTATTTCATCCAGTTTTGTAGTTCTTTTCAATTTTTGTTTTGATTTGAAAATATATTGTGGAAACTTTTGATGTGGCATGTTAACATGGCTTTTGATGTGGCATGTTGACATGGCTTCTGATGTGGCATATGGATCCCTCTATGGTATGTGGAGATCTAGTTATAGATGACAAGTTGGTAGTTTGATTCTACACATTTGATTTATCTTTAATGGTTGTTCAGTTATTGTAGATATGGCATTGAGATATGTGTAGCATATTCTTGGTCCATCTTTCTCATGGGATGGATGATGCATTCAAATTTATGTTTGTATGTTATATTATTGATTGTTTAAGTGTCAGATTTAGGTTTGGGTCTTATATTAATACTTATCTCTTATTAGATTTGAGAAGATAAAAATTTAAATTTTTTTATCTTTTAATAGTGAGAAAAATATTGTTGAATATTATATATATATTTCACTAATAATATTGAAGCAAATATATCCCTTTTAATGGTCTGAATATGCTGATAACTTTTATGTAGGGAATCAACAATGCTGATATAAATCAAAACTAGTTCTGATCTATTTTGTAGCCAAAATATAAATATGCAAGAGTAAGGGAAGAATATACCAGAGTCAAAGTATATGTCAAAGATTTGAGAGAAATCCTCAACCTTTTGTGATTTAACTTATCAAATAATCAGAATATACTCTTGATAAGTATATATATTGAAACTTTGTGCTTATAATATATATGTGTGTGTGTGTATTCTATGATACTTGTTGACTGCTATTAATACAAATATGTTGTCAAAGAAAAATATGTCGTTGATCTATTTTATTGTTCTTTGTTGCGATGATCTTGAACTATTAATGATTTGCTGATATAGATAAGTGTCACTTCTTCAATCAGCAACCTGTAAGTAATCCAATGAAAGATTATACAAATGAAACATATATCAATATTATTTAGTGTGTATGGAGATGTTTGATCGTGTGCTTGCACTGTATATTTATGTGTGTTCTTAGATCGTGCATCTCAAGAGCATATATAGAATGATGAGGAGGCATGCCGCCTCACAATGGGTCACAAATTTTCATCAGCGATAACCAATGTGTCAAGGCCCAATAACTAATGTTATTGTTAATATAAGACATCATGATTATGATGGAAGTTAATCACCATATAATGGTTACAATATTAATCGACACCAATAGTTGATGGAAGTTGATACCAAATCATGAATATAAGTCAACACCAATAGTAAATAGAAATCAACACACCAAATAATGAATAAAAGTCGACACTAAAAGTCAATTAATTTGGTGTTCAATCATTATCAGTTTTAATACTCACCATGATTTATAGTATAGTGCCATGATCATGAATACATGTATGTATGGGTGTATGTGCATGTATCTAATGTCACATATACACATACATATATGTTACTGAATTTCCCAAGCATACTATAGATCATGATGACTATTGTCATCAATATATCCAAGCATTTTTTCATCATACGACTGAAGCTATATCCTTAACATTGGGTACTTGAGTTTGTTATTGTATCTTTCTACTTTGCTAGTGAACCTCTGTATGAAAATCCAGAGCACTTGGATCCTATTTGTACTATAAGGCGATGAGTCTTATCTATATTCATTATTGTATTGGCAGTGAACCTCTGGTTGATAGCCTAGAGTAGTGAGTTCCTAATCTTTTGTAATTAGATTATATACTCTAGTGAATTATCAGTGTGGGAAAGTGCTCACCATGTTTTTCCTAGTTTCGGTTTTCCATGTAACCTTAGTGTTCTTGTGTTGTTGGATATGTTCTTTATTGGCATACTACTTCATGTGGCGATTATTGGTGTTAGTTGTTGGAGTTTTTTTATATGCTAATTCACTCCCCCTCTCAGTATCCAAAGTGTTTTTATCACTACCACTTGGTGAAAGGATGTAAATGATGATCGTTTGACTATCTTGGCCTTTGATTCTTCCTCTAATATTTATTCACAAGATGATGATGACTTCCCCTAGGGTGATGCTCCTACTATTTCAACAGAACCAATGGAATCAACATAACCTCATGTTGCTAGTGTGTTCCCCTCTAGCTGCACATACTGTCCACTAACAATTGCTCCTAATCTTCTCCAACATGTGGCTATGGAGGCACAACATTGTTAGCACACTATTCTTAGTGCTTTTGTCTTGAAAGGGGGTTCCACCACCTCCCCCTAGTGGTGGCGACCCTACTAAAAGTGTCACTTGGATGATTGTCTGTTAGCAAAGGAAAAGTCGCTCAACAATGGATTTCATTTCCCCCCGATTTAGGGGAGTTGTTCTCATGATGTGGGTTACTTGTTGTGCTACTAGTTTATTACTAATGGTATGTTCTAGAACTTTTAGTATTTAGTTGTATTTATTTTACCTTGGGACTAGTGTAAGGGACAACACCCTTGTTTTGTTGCTTTTAATTATAAAAAATCACCACACATACTATAATTATGAGCACACCTCAAGAGATCTTATCTTTAATCTTTGCATGGATGTATAATGGTCGATTGGGTCCATTAATGATATCCCTTGAGTTAAAGCAAATGAAAGGCTCACTCTTAGGCGTATTGTTCTCAATCAAGTTCACAACATTGTTGGCAACATTAGTTATATCTTTATATCTTGGAGAGCTATACAATTGGAATAATTACACTCAATAACATTAGTAGAATGGGAAGGCAAATGATTGGTAAAGATTTACAAGTTTTGATTAGGAGGTCTCATAAATTTATTTCCTTTGTCATTCACACCATACACCACTATAGTATTAGAGTCAATAAGGTCTTCAATTTCATGTTTCAAATAAAGATATTTATTTCTATCTTAGTTGACAATGATATTGAAAAGGGGATTTTTAATCAAAAGAGGGTGGAAAGGGCTTAGAGATATCTATTTGACAAATATGAGGAAGGTTTAACATTTTGTTATTCATCAATCAAAGCATGATGGAATGCAAAGATTCGGAGAGAGAGGTAAAATTACAAGGTTTGAATCTAGAACCAAAGGGAGTGGCAGAGGATGTTGTAGCTTCCACTTGAGATTCAACATGTTTGGAAGAATTATTGTTGATCTTGATGAAGTTCTTGGGTGATTTTCTAAAGGGAACATCCTTATTTCTATTAACTGAAGCTAATAATGAGGGAGGTTCGAATTGATTTAGTTGATGTTGATACTTATGAAGGGTATTGCTCAAGTTTGTGAAAGAAGGGAAATTAGTAAATAAAAGCTTATCTCTAATTTCTTTTTGCAAGCTACCGATGGAAATTATTTGAACATCTTCATCACAAATATGATAAGCAATTTGTAAATACAAGTGTTTATGTCTACCAATGAAATCAATAACTTTCTCTTTAGGACCATGTTTACAATTCACCAAATCAGTCAAAGTAACTTGTGGACCAATATTGTTTAAAAAAAATGTTAAACAAATACATTGGCTAATAGTTGAAAATAAGTAATTGAAACGAAACTCTTATTAAATTTTAAAAATAAAATATAATTTGAATATTTGAACATAAAACATTAATTAAAGAAGCGCAACAAGGCCAAAACCTTAGATTGTGTAAGAAAGTTAGGATTGCCAATAAATATAAGGGGGAAAACACACCCTACATAAAGTTATCTTGGCTAATTAAATAATGCAATCAAAATTACATGTACACAATCAGCCTAGATTTAAATTGAATCTTAGTTTTAAAATTTCAAGGTTCAAACCCATGATTTCAAAAATGACTTGGGTCAAATATATACCCACATATCTAACCCAAGGTGATAAATGAGAGATCTAAGAACCCTCATCAAATATTTGAAGATAAGTGATAATAGAATCAAGATATAGTGATTTCAGTATTCCACTTGTACAAGAATATACAACCTATACACTAATTATTGTATTTAAAACACTATAATCAAAGCAAGCCCAAAACATAACCTAATGAAAAAAAACATAGGTATGCATTTTTAACTATTGCAATTATATATGTAAAAGAGAGGGAAAGAAATGGAGGAGAAGATGAATATAGTATTTGAACGCAAGTGATTTAATGAGATCTTGAGTTATAGTGATTTCATTAGTCTAATTTTTACAATAATATATAATTTACATGTTAATAATTACATTCAAAACACTTTAATCAAAACAAGCCCAAAATTGGACGATAGATACCCAAAATACGGACTGCTGGGTGCTGGGCTAGGTCGCGGGAACACCCCATGTATAAATAAATAAATAAATAATTCTCATCATATGATAAATATAAAAGATTAACTCTCAAAACAAGGGAAAAAATAGAGAGGAGGTGGTTAAGGAAGTTGGTGATTGTAGCATGACCTAAGAAATTATGGACTTCGCCTCATTTGTCTCAATTGAGAATTGTTAATTGACAATCCTTAGAACTGATTCAGGTATTGTGAAACTGAAAGTAACCCTTGCATCATCTGCACCACTGTTGGAAATCTGTATGAGCAACAGTACAAACCCTGCATTCAAAAGAAGCCGCCATTGTATATTGGGGTCTCTTTGCCACCATTGTATATGAGGGTCATTTTGTATATTCTCATTATTAATCTGGTTATGGAAGCAGACAGGATTATAATGTAGTTGGTATGTTTCTTGGGCTTAAATCCCACAGTAGCAGTTATGGTGGCAGAAAATCACCCCTGGAGCTTCAGAACGATGTGGGAGTTTGATATACTTCTAAAAAATGGGCATTTTTCTTAAAAAGGGGCGAGAAAGAGGAGTTTGCAAATCTGCTTCATGAATGGTAACAATGAAACCAACTTTCGGTACTAATTCTTGCCTCAGTATGTTATTCTTATTCGCACTTGTCTGTTGAAAAGCATAAATCTCAAGTAACAGGATTGGTTTGGTTATTTTATATAGAAGCCATGTTCCAAGAGGTCTAAGACTGGATTTTGGAAGCTGAAACCTCCATTTTATTTTATGGTGCTTTGCTCTACTCAAGTATAACATCAAATTGTCTATTTGTGACAGTGGGAATCTAAATGTTATGGTTATTTTACTGTTGGCTCATCAATCTCGTTTATTTGGGTGTTAGTATAGTTAGTATTATATATGGACTGAATTTTCTCTTATCAAACTTCTGTCCAATAATTCTTGAGCTTTTAGAGGTGCTACTATAGTTAGTATTATATATGGATTTGAATTTTCTCTCATTAAATCTTTGTCCAACAATTGTTGAGCTTATATATGGATAACCTATCTTCCATGCTCTCTTTGTTATGTTATGTTTTCTCTATAACATCCTTCCTCAACCTTCCCAGTTTATTCTTCTTTTTCCTTCCATGTTCTATATTCAATTGCACATTGTTACCTTATTATCTTGATTGAAACTCTCATGTACCTCTTCTTTGATTAGGATAAAGAAACTTAGTTGGTATGTCCACCATCAACTTCTAAATAATTGTGTGACAATGAAAAGCATCCACCTAAAAGAACAATAATGATTTCCACTTCAAACAAAAGTGAGAGACACAATAGAGATTAATAAAGTGTAACTAAATTGTTTTCATTTTCTTACCTAGTGCAACCAATGACATAAAGATGAAGATTTTATAGAAAGATGAAGACATGAGCTCATTTAAGAAGAAAAATAGTCACTTGTATGTCATATGAGGTAGTGCACATCCATTTGATTTGATTATATTATCGAAAGAATTGACAATTGGATAAGTAAATAAGTCTATCAACACTAGGAGATTTCCACAATCCATCAAATAGAGATAACACAACTTTTGAATTTGATTGTGCACAAGTTTTTTACATGTGATTCATCATCGGGATGAGAAGAGCTGAAAGAGAAAATAGCATGTTATCATACCACAAGTGTAGCTATCTAAATAGCACTTGTAGCATCCTACATAACTATAATAGCTTTTCATATTCTTGCAGTTCCTAAAACACTTATAGCACACTCTTTGAACACTTAGAGCAATCTCCCAAGATACTTGCAACACACTATAGAATACCTGTAGCAATTTCCTAGATCCATGTGGAACATTTTGTAGGTGATCTATAGTAGAGTGATAGGTAGGACTATAACCTAAGGGAAACTTGAACAATTCATATAGCATTGTTAGCATGTGTAATGAAAACGTTATGGATAAATCAACCAAAACTAAAAAAATAAAATAAACACAAACTATTATATAATGGATCACTCATGGACCTAATTCTTGTATCAACTTGTTTCGATAGATTGCGCACATTTAGATGGTTTTATTAAAAACTAATTCTAATTTTGTTTACACAAATGCTAGCTTGATAGATCTTATGTTGGTGATCAGAGATTAATGATTACTAATCAATTAATGATCATCTACATGATTCTACATATTGGTGTTATGTCACTTATTTTTGTACTTGAATTGTGGATGTATTTGATGTTACTCATGTTAATCCAGTTGTTTGTATACATTCAATGTATTTTTGTGCGTTGGAACCACACTTGAACAATGCTATTGTAGTTCATGTTGATGCTTTGAGAATTGACTATGACAAGTGGTTTATAGATTTCAAATGATGATGGGAGGTTGTCTTGAAGATGAATGATGTGTGATACTCCTATGAGCCACATTAAGGAGTGACCAGCTTTTGATAGTTCAATGAGTGATGTCGTTGTCACATAATTACCACTGATAGCGATACTAGTTGCATCTTATGTCAAGAGATCACAATTAATTGATGAGTGGCCAATATATCAAGGATGAGACACCATTGGGTCTCATTGAGCTAAGCATATATTCCAATAATTTTGGACTAAAATTTCAAATATTGAGTGAGTGAGCAACAAGGAGTGCAACACAGACTAATACACCATTTTATTGCATATTTTACTACCATTTGTTTTGGAGAACAATGTCGAGTGTTATTCTATCATTACAACTAATTTTTATTTGTTACCATGAACCTTCTCAAGAATACTAAATCCTTTTATTGCATAGTCAAAGTGTTTCTCTACCATTGCAGCTATTTTTTTTATTTGTCAACATGAACCTTCTCATTTGGAGATTGAAGATTATAAGTGGTATGACTTTGAAACCACAAAGAGTGCATCATAGAGACTAACACACTATTTTGATATTTAGTGGCCATAATTTGTTTTTTGGAACAAATTTATATTTGTTAACATGAACCTTCTTTTTTTGAGACTAAAAGCTTTGTGTTGTGTGTTGCTTATATGTCCACAACAAATGCATTATAGAAACTAGTGCACTATTTTATTACATTGTTGAGTTTTTATACCCAGTTTGGATTTTGGCAATTATATGTAAGTGTTTTATACTAAAGAAATAATTATTTATTTGTCAACATGAACCTCTCTTTTAGAGATTGAAAGTTTTTTGTAGTGTTGTTTGTTGCTTATATGTCCACAACAAATACATTATAGAAACTAGTGCACTATTTTATTACATTGTTGAGTTTTTATACCCATTTTGGATTTTGGCAATTGTATTTAAGTGTTTTATGCTAAAGAAATAATTATTTATTTGTCAACATAAACCTCTCTTTTAGAGATTGAAAGTTTTTTTGGGTGTGGCCCTTTTATGGTGACATATCAAGTGGTTCTCTACTTTTTAAGTAAATTTTTATTTATCGAGAGTAGCTTTCTCTTCTATACATAAAGGATTTTGTGTATTATGATTTTGATATGTCCACAACGTGTGCACATGTATTTGTCTTTTTCCCCCTATTTTGACACAAGACTGATGAAGACACTATATGAGTTTGTATGCTTCCTTGTGAATTACATTTAATTGATTCTATTGCATTTGTGGGGATTTCAAGGTTTGTACTCACCATTTGCATCATGGTGATTAAGATACAATATGAGTTTGTGTGATTCCTTGTAAATTACACTCAATTGATTACATTAAATTTGTGGCATTCAAAGTTTGAACTCTCCATTTGCATCATGTTGATTAAGACAATGAGTTTGTGTGATTCCTTGTGGATCACATTCAGTTGATTCCATTATATTTTGTGGCTTTGAAAGTTTGAACTAAGACACAATGAGTTTGTGCGGTTCCTTATAGATCACATTCAATGGACATCATTACATTCACCATGCGATTACATTAAATTTGTGGCATTCAAAGTTTGAACTCTCCATTTGCATCATGTTGATTAAGACAATGAGTTTGTGTGATTCCTTGTGGATCACATTCAGTTGATTCCATTATATTTTGTGGCTTTGAAAGTTTGAACTAAGACACAATGAGTTTGTGTGGTTCCTTATAGATCACATTCAATGGACATCATTACATTCACCATGCGATTACATTAAATTTGTGGCATTCAAAGTTTGAACTCTCCATTTGCATCATGTTGATTAAGACAATGAGTTTGTGTGATTCCTTGTGGATCACATTCAGTTGATTCCATTATATTTTGTGGCTTTGAAAGTTTGAACTAAGACACAATGAGTTTGTGTGGTTCCTTATAGATCACATTCAATGGACATCATTACATTCACCATGCGCTTAATGTTGATTAAAACATTATACGAATTTGCGTAATTCCTTGTAAATCACATTCGATCAATTCATTTGCATTTGTTGCTTTGAAAGCTTGAAATCCCCATTTGCATCATGCCAGTGAGTAGCACTAAAGCTCACTAAAGTAGCTAGTAGCTGTCATCATGAAATGAATTAGACAAAATTGATGTTGGTAGATGATCAAATGGATATCCAAGGATCCATGTCATTGTATAGGGGAAGACAAAGTTGAGACCCCTGAGACTCCAGAAAAGTATCCTATCGAATGCTGGTCTTCAGGGAGGTAGGATTAATTAATCAGCCTGATAGCAATATAACCCTCCACCCATCCCCACACGAATAGTAGGGTGGGCAATGGCATCGAATAGTAGTGGGAATTTATAACTACAAGGAGAATTAGTAACAAAATTAAGTATTATTTAAACCTATACTATCTGATTGTGAAGGTGATTGGATGATTGGTAAGTTTTCTGGAAATCTCGTATCTTTGTAATTTATATATATGTGAGATCACGTGCTTTCGTTAGAATGTTTGTTTCCAACAAGGAAAGCTCAGGTCACCATAAACGTTGGACGACAACTTCTAGGCAGATTAGATTTATACAGAAGAGATCTGGTACAAGATTCCATAAAATACAATTAGTGATACTGCGGTGTTATTAAGTCTTCACATAGATATGCCAAACAATTATGGTGTGAAGAAATTTAGACAAAAAAAAACAGTTTCTGGGTTTGTTTTAGTACATGGATGACTACCGGAATCAGCACGATGCAGTGGTATTTGGAGTTTTGATTTGATGAAAAAGATTAAAAACTTTCAAATGATATACACAATGTGCCAGAAACTGTAACAAATTTATTTATATATTCCCAGTTAACTATTACAAGGATGCCAAACATCATCCACCAAAGCGGAGCGCAGCTGGCTTAGAAACCAAAAAAATAGGAAACAGCAACACTTCTATAACAAATGTAACAGATGGGGCTTCAAACAACTAAACAAATCATTGGTTCTGCTGACCAAGAAAACCGAAATCTGAGATGAGAATGTCTTCATCCAAGTCCCACTGTAGTGAGTTAGTTATATGGGTATCTGCAAGAACCATAACCTGCCAATAGGAAAAATATGAAGGAATTTGTTAGCATAGAGAACATAACCATCTTTTTAATCATTGTATAATGGAGATTAACCTAAAGGATAAGGGAGATTTGACAACAAAAAAAAAGTGCATTTATTGCATGTAAAATGAAGCAGATCCATGCCAAACACAAACATGTCATGCATAATAACTAAAGAGAAGACAACATTTACTTACTAGGTAGTTTGTGGCCATTTACTGTATACAAAGTGAAGAAGATCCATGCCAAACACAAACATGTCATGCCTAAGAACTCAACATTTACTAACTAGGTTCTCTGTGACCATTTACTGCATATAACGTGAAGAAGATCCATGCCAGAACACAAACATATCATGCCTAAGAACCGAAGAGAGGACAACATTTACTTACCAGGTTCTTTGTGACCATTTACTTCATATAGAGTGAAGCAGATCATGCCAAACACAAACATGTCATGCCTAATAACTAAAGAGAAGACAACTTTTACTCACTAGGGTTCTTTGTAACCATTTACTGCATATAAAGTGAAGCAGATCCATGCCAAACACAAACATGTCATGCCTAAGAACTCAACATTTACTAACTAGGTTCTCTGTGACCATTTACTGCATATAACGTGAACCATGCCAAACACAAACATATCGTGCCTAAGAACCGAAGAGAGGACAACATTTACTTACCAGGTTCTTTGTGACCATTTACTTCATATAAAGTGAAGCAGATCATGCCAAACACAAACATATCATGCCTAATAACTAAAGAGAAGACAACTTTTACTCACTAGGGTTCTTTGTGACCATTTACTGCATATAAAGTGAAGCAGATCCATGCCAAACGCAAACGTGTCATGCCTAATAACTAAAGAGAAGACAACTTTTACTTACTGGGGTTCTTTGCGACCATTGTTGCGGCTCCATCAAAGTAACAGCTGGCCCCCGAATTCTTGAATTGCTGCCAATAGCTATTGAATGCATAGGATGCATGCCTAACAACTGAATTGGGCTGATAACAAGGCTTTCCTGGTTGGATGTCAATGCAGGTGTTGTTACCCTGAGAACAAGCATATGTAATGGCATCTGGCAAAGCCGAAATATTTGCCTTAAGGTCGACCACACACCACAATTTACCCCTATAAGGTGGGGGTGGAGGAGGAAGAGCCCCGTACTGAGAATCCTTAAGCTTCCCTGTGAGGTCAATTTCATAAACACTTGATCCATTAGGGTATAATAAACCCCAATGCCTCTCAGTCCCAGGGCCAGGCTTCTGATTCTCATTAAAAACTGAAAAAATGAACACTGGGATGAATTGATTTGGCCTGCTAGGGGTTCCCAGGGGAGGATCTGCGAGCATTCTTCTCACAAGTCTCCGGTTATAATGAGCTGCATTAAAAATGTTAGCCCCCAACTGGTTAAGGTCGCCAGAATTAGGCCATCCAGTTTCAGCTATTGACAATCTAATGTTTCCATAGCCAAGCTTGCTCATTGCAGCTATTACTGCATCAAGTTGCTGATCCAACAAGTTGGTATACACAAGGCCATTGGGATCGGTGTAATTCGTTGCTTCATCCGCGAAGCTTGCATAATCAAGGGTAATGTTCTTGGGGTTAGAAGACCAGGGAAAATAAGGGTATACATCAACAGAAAATGAGGACTTGGATCGATTCAGAAACTTCAGCATTGGTTTCATAATAGGCTCAGCAATATCACTCCTAAAAGCCCCAGCTGATGGAGGAGACGAAATGTTGAGCACATCCATAGCTGAAGGGGTCCCTACCCTGATATGGTGCAGATTATACCTAAGCAGGGCTTGTCTGATTTTGCGCATTGCAGGGACTAACTGATACCATGTCTGATTGTGGGAGTAGTCAGACAAAATCTCATTCCCTACCAGTACAGTAATAATTCTGGTTCCAGGGTAGAAGTAAATAACATTGCGCTTAACCCAGTTGTTTGCAAATGACTGGTTACTTGAAACATTGGCTATGTCCTCATTTCTAACCATCACAGAGACCTTGATACCAGTGTTAGAGAGGGCCTTCAGAATTTCTGGATTTGCATCATAGAGTTTCACCATGCCCACCTCCATTTTCTGGAGAATGGGGACTACTTCCTGTGGGGAGGGCAGGTTGTTGCCAAGTTGCCCATAGTTGACCCCGATCCTATACTTCATTGTATCTGCACAATACCAAGGAGAGGGAAGAGTAACGTTTTTAAAGTAGTGAGATTCAAGTAGAATACATATAAGATCAACTGTAAACAACAGCTTGTAAAGCATTAAGGAAACCATTCAAGCTTATCATGTAAGTTTACTCTAATATAGCAACGATCTCAACAAAGAAATAGCCAATGAGCAATAGATTCACATTTTGAGGCAGGAAATCAATAGCAAGCCATGGGTATGCATTGTAACAATTTTTATTCAAAACAAGAAACCCATAAACATCTGAAACAAATCCCAGTAGCTTTGGTGCAAAGTTGCAAGGGATGGGAGTTTTATACCCTAAAGCAAAGATCCATTAAGGCATACAGCTATGTATAGGACAATTGCAAACATGTAACCAGAACCAACCCAGAACGTATGACCGTATTAGAGGCCTCACTCCTGACCCTTCACATATCTGCTGCAATTGTATGCTAAAATGCAGCAATTGAGTTGCAATAGATGTCAAACTTCGGTAATGATGCCAACACATGAAGGGGTCAAAGTTATGGTGATGATGACAGGAATCTAGATGGAAGGGTCAGACTTGTAGTAAAGAATAATGGTCAAGGTATCACAGGTATGGGTTGCAACTCGGCAACAAACCCAGAGCTAGAGTCAAATGTATGATAATGATCTAAGTGGTCTCTGTGTTCATGCAACATCCGCGAACCAAGGATGCTAAGCCCAGGTGACAGGCACTTTAGATAGACATGTGTCAACGACTATGACAAACACAATGTAAATTGTAATGGGAACCCATTTATCCCGCGAAATACAGACTATTTCCATAAGAGGGCCAAGGAAAATCATACGATATTGTACTATGAGATAAGTCTGGGCTATGAAACAAAAGGTAAACCAACAAAAATTACAGAAACACTGGTAGAAAGACATCAGAACATAGATTTCATTATCCAAGTCAGTTCTCGTGCTGGGGTCGTTAATAACAATGTTCATCAACTAAACATCAGAGGCATTATGGAAGACTAATTCAGAAAAATAAGAAAAATCCAGGGGATTTAAACTTGTGATGCTCCTCTGAGGCACCATTTCTTGAAAACCAGGGAAACCCAATATGAATTACAAGCAACTACACATGAGAAAATCGTGTGAAGACCATAAGATGATTATAAGAAGCTTAGGAATTTTAAAAACACAGGAAACCCAGAACATATCTGAGCAATATTTTGGGAAAAAAACAAGAGTACTTACAGCAGACATCTGAGAAACATCCTAAGAAGGCCAGAATAAGCCAACAGAAGATAAATCTCAGTATCGGCATCGTTGAAATGCGCAGCTATTCCTGAGGAATACCCAGTACTATTTTTCAGAATGGGTAGGAGATTTTATCCTAGGTTGAACCCGACAAGTTATACTGCGTTATATTGCAGGAGTCATGCTCCCCTGTGGCTTATATTAATGGGCATAGATGAGGGGTTTTTAAAAGCGCAGGACAGCATGAAGGATGTCATGAGAGGACCGTTGAACGGATTGTTTTATCATGATATTGGGACCCGCACCATGAAAGGAGGTGAAATGTGTTTTGTTCATCGAAAAGTGTTTCAGGTTGGGGTTCATACTAAAGGCTCTCTTTTGCAGGTTCCAATGAGAGTTAGCTGGAAAGCAATGACCCTTCTCAGGGTTAGCTTGTACCTTCCTTTTCGGGCGGGGTAACCGCCTGCAGAAATACCAAAGCAGTTTGGTGAAGATTTGGATCTCCATTGGAAGATCTTGTCAAGTCATTTGGTAAATTAAAGTTTGGGTGAGGATTTGGAAAGGGTATTGGAAATTGATATTGTATGGATTAATCACAGAAATAACTAGAAAAAGTTAAAAACAAAATGATTATGTTAAGATTTGGGTTATAATTGTGAGGTCGGAAAGTATATTTTTATATTTATTAATTTTAGAATTAATTTGTTCCGTTGTTTTTAGTGTAGTGATGTGACTTTATAATTTTGTTGGTTGGCAATATGACTTATGTTTTTTGTCAAAATTAAAAATTTATTTGAGTAAAAACATGATTTGATTTTACCTCTTAAAGATCAAGGTCCAATCTTTCGATTATTCATTCAATATCCTAGCTCAAACTCATCGGTGCAAATCTAAACATAGTTTAAAAATACAACTATGGTTTTAAGTTTCAAATTTCTAAAAATCAAATTTAAACCTTGGTCCAAGCCAACTACTAGTTGTCAACACATCTATTTTAATGTGAAGTGTTCAATTTAAATAATTGTGTTGGTATGTGATGCATAGTAGGGGTAGAGAATACCAAAACACTCAAAAGAAACCAAGATTTTCAATTCCACAAGCATCCAAAGATGGCTTTTCACTGTCAAGCCTTTAATATGCTAGTAGCCCTTCAAATAGGGGTTTTCCACCATAACTTTCACTATAGGCATGACATAAAAAATGTAAAAGAAGTTTCAGAATCCCATTTGTGTTTTATTTAACATATCTCAAAACCAAGGTAGGTTGTTTTGTACAGAACCCCTCAAAAATTGATTGTCTTTCTGTCAATTAGGTCTAAACTTTTGCAAAACATGAAGATATCAGACAAACAATTACTCATAACTTTTTCAAAGCGAACAATTTAGGACATCGCTTCAGTGAGATTGAAGAAAACCTATATACAAACATTTCCTCCAATTCTTAGCAAGATCCAACAGTGGAAAGTAAATTTATAAAGTTTTTACCAAAACTAGAAATCCTAGGGTAGATTCAGACTTGTCCTTATCAAAATAATCATAACTCATGCAAATCTCCATTAAATTGAACCAAACCAAAAGAAAATGAAACTAGATTCATTTATACATCTTTTCCTATTGGTTTTAGGTCCTTACTATACTTTACATGGTTGTACCATTCAAAATAGAAAACTATTTGTAGGAAAATAACAGAGAAAACTAGTATGCAATGGCTTCAAAACAAGTTTCCTTTCATTCCCAAACTTCTTCAACCCCCAAATTCGATTTGGCATTACATATCTATGGTTTTACAAGCATTTTTAACTACTCATCCAACCACCAACTTCCCAACTTCCCTCGTTTACTTCACTTATGACGCTTCATATTTCAGGTTTTGCATTCTTATAACATTGACAACATTTTGAAACATTAACAACTTATGCAATTTGACACTCCAACCCCCCTAGTGACTTAATATGGACTCAAACCCACATGACATGGTCTTAAATTACCTTATTACATAAAACCATTACAAGGAAACCAAAAATCACAATGCAGTATCTAACTCTAAACGTATGGTGCCCCTATACCATACTCCTAAGGCAAAATGAAGTCCCCTTGAGTACAAGTCTTTTTTTTTCTTCTTGGTCTTCCAATTCTTCTATAACTTGCCCTCCATCTCTATAACTTGTGTCATCTCTTACTGAACATCTTCTCAATTTCAATGTACCAAGATTTGGGTTCTCGTTCATACACCTCAGTGCCATTGTTTATGTCTTCATCTTCATCATTGGAATACAATATATCAGCATATTCATCATCAAAAAAATCAAAAAATACAACCATTACCTAGGTTGTTTTGGCAAAATCTTCTTCACCATAGTGTGCTATATGTGTATAGCCATCTTCATACAATGTATGCACTTCTCCTCCTTTTTAAAACTCTTTGAACCATTTTTTGCACCTATATACACATACTCACACAAAGGCCTAGTGCCAAAAACATAAGATTTTTTTGTCTCTTCAGAGGCTTCTAGTACCCTTCCTGTGAACATGTCTTGCAACCCAGACTTTCTTGTTTTTGCCCTCTTTTACCTTCTTCCCCTCTGAATGATCTTTTTGATAGGCTACTTTACCTTCTTTCTAGTTGGTAAATGCCAACCTTTCTTGTTTTATTCGCTCAAGCAACTATTGCAACTCAAGTTCGTGTTTTTTTTTTCATTTCTTCCAAGGCTTGGTTCAATGTTATTATCTCCTATCGAATACTTCCTAGTTATGCCTTGGAATCTTTCTTTTTCATCTCACTTTTCTCTTGATTTGTCATGCCCAAAAATTAGGGCAAAACAGACACAACATTTTTTTTAAAAGCACAAAAGACAACTAAGATAACGCACTAAGGAACACTCAACATGAACAATACACACAACCCAACACAAGTTAACTCTCAAGAGGTATCATGGCATGCGCTGCCAACATCCCTTGATTGTTAACTGTGTTATTACTTGAAACCCTAACTAGGCCTCTAAGAAACCCTAACAGGGTTCAAATCGAACGATTAATAAAAAGAGATAAATCAAAGGGAAAATAAAACTTGGATAATAATATAAGATGAAGAGTTTTATTAACAGACCAAAAAAGGTTTAAATAAAATAATAATTAAATTAAAAAGCAATAGTAACCCTAATGGTTCCTAATGTGAACCATGTTACTAACTAGGGTAGGAATCACAATAAAATATTAAACAATAGAATAAGATCATAAAATTAACCCTATGCGAAACCTAGGGTTACAATAATATTACCCATTTAAAATAATAATATTTTAATAATAATTTAAGATACTATATTCTAATTCCAAAACATAATGTTACCAAGGTTTTTAATTAATTTAAAGTAAACAATTAAAAGCTTTAAAATAACCATGATAATAAAGCATTAATATTAAATTGAACATTTATGCTAAGGGAAAAATATTTATCTAAGTCCCATTCTAGAACATTAAATAATTTCCCCTAAATAAACCATTAATATAATAAAATATAACATTCAATTAAATATTAAATTCTACCACCAATTCATAATATTAAATAATAAAAATAATATTCAATTAGATATAATCATCAAATTTTAAATTTGAAAATAACAAATCCCAAGAATAATAATAAAATAATAAAGGTCCATTAAATAATATTATTAACATTATCAGATTTAAAATAAATTAAAATGACATCCAATAAAAAAAATTAAAATTCTACTAACTAATAAAAATAATCTTTTTAAAATCACAATGATTAATAAAATATTAATAAAACATAATTCAAAATAAAATGTTTGTGTAAAGTCAACAGTCATTAATTAAAATAAATGTGAGATTAAAATTCAAAATAGAATTTAATTAAAAAGGGTCCAAAAGGCCATCCCTAACCCTAATATGAAATTAGGGTTAGGGTAAGGGATAAACCATCTTCCAAAACCTTAATCCCTCATTTGTTGTTGCAGGTTTGACAAAGAGGGAGATGAAGAAGATTATTTAAGTTTGTATACACATAAGTATATGTGTGTATATACACACTAAGGGTGTGTGTATATACATACTAAGGGAGTGTATATACATACATATATATTTATGTATATATGCTCCTCAAGATACAACAAAAAAATGATTTAGAAAACTAAAAATAATTCAACAAGGGCTTCATCAACAATCTTCATCAGAAAGTCATCAGGAAGGTATAACAAAAGCTTGTTTACAATAGTTTGCTATTAGGTTAAATTTATATTTGCCCATAAAATATGTTGCTACATGTTTTAAATGCATGGTAGACTGTATACATAACTTTCGTATGTTGCAGTCTATTTTTTTTTTCTATTTAATCATATGTATTGATGTTCTTTGTTTATTTCGTCCTCAAATTACAGTTAGCCCTTTTTTTATATTGTTTTACAAACCGCATGTTTTTAGTGTTTTTAAAAAAACATTGTTAATACACTTTTTTTTAAAACAAAAATTCATATTTTATTTACCCCCACAGGGGTTGCTGTGGTGGTCATGTCTGCACACAATCGAGGGCTTGCAAAGGCTGTAGGCCATACCGCACCCTATTTTTGGGTTAGTGGTGGTTGCAGACCCACCGCTACCCTTTTGGGGTTGTCATGGTTGCAAGCTAGCCGCTCCCCATCGGGGATGTGATGGTTGTTGGCCACTTGCACCCCATTTGGGGTTGCGGTGATAGTAGGACACCTGCACCCCCTTGGGGTTGCAGAGGCTTGCCCGTAGCCCCCCCTATTAAAAAGATAAAAAAAATTTAAAATTTTTTAATTTTTAATTTAGTTTTTTAGTATAGTTTTTATTTTGTTTAATAAATTAATATATTTAGTATGTACACACACACACACACAGATATATATATATATATATATATATATATATATATATATATATATATATATATATATATATATATATATATATATATATATATATATATATATATATATATATATATATCAAATTAGAGCATAAGGTGAACAATAAAATTGCTAGAGTATATACACACAATTAGGTATATATACATTGAGTATGTATACATGTATATATATTATTATATATTTTAAATATATATATGTATATATATCCATTTATGTATATGTATATATATCATGTTGTATATACATCCAAATAGCTAAACAAGAAATAGATGCAATAACTATCTTTTTTTAAGCATCAATATAGAAATGTATTTAAATAGGGAATTTACATCTATGTATATATATAAGTATATATACCTAGGTGTCTATACAAGATTTTTCTAAAACTAATATGATTTCAACATGAAATAAAATCAAGCCTTCCATGAAAGGAGCACCAACCTTGCTCCAAGCTATGGCAAATGAAAGTTTGATGTAGAGCTCTCTTCCTACAAGCCTTCCTTCCTTAGCTAAGTCTACCAAATCCTGCTAAGTCCACTAGAAGTCTTCAAAATTGGAGAGTGGGCAATCAACCTACCAAATTCCTCTCCATTCCACTAAAAGGAAAACCCTACCTAACATCCTACCTAACCTCAAAGGTGATTGGATACACTATCCAAGGGTTCTCTCTCCAACAAGAGGGAAATTCAAATTTTGC
Organism: Chamaecyparis obtusa; assembly: GCA_027943335.1. Classification (NCBI taxonomy): domain Eukaryota; kingdom Viridiplantae; phylum Streptophyta; class Pinopsida; order Cupressales; family Cupressaceae; genus Chamaecyparis; species Chamaecyparis obtusa. The sequence continues at coordinate 1,106,306 of BSBK01005809.1, forward strand.
AAGAGAGGAAGACATGTCACACTTCCCAAATTCATCACATTCTAAAAAGGCATTTTTAAAAGAGGCAAAAATGAGACAAAATCATCCTATTGGTCAAAATTTGACCCCCAACCCAAAGTGCATCTACGGGGTTATCTTATTTTAACCCTAACTAACCTCTAGGGCTACATTAAACCCCTCAAAAGTCCACTAAGAGTTGACCTACAAAAATTTAAAATAAGATTCCCTCCCAAGTCTCAACAACCAAGATACCTAACATTGGGAACCTACAAGGTGACTCAAAGGTGGGGAACAACTAATAAATAATTTTACTTGGCCATGCCAACTCACATACACGTGTCAATTGACACCACATAAAATCATAACACATCACTACATATATGGCATGTCAAGTAGACATAAATATAAATTAAAATAAACACACATTAATAATACATTCAAATATTACTTTTACAAAATTAGTACATAACAATGAGGTTATTTCTCCCTTTGGAGTTAACCTTTGCTTAATAAGATTTCACATGCATCCATCTTTAAGATTTGGGTTATAATTGTGAGGTCGGAAAGTATATTTTTATATTGATTAATTTTAAAATTAATTTGTTTGGTTGTTTTTAGTGTAGTGATGTGGATTTATAATTTTGTTGTTTTGTAATATGACTTCTGTTTTTGTCAAAATTAAAAATTCATTTGAGTAAAAACATGATTTGGTTTTACCTCTTAAAGATCAAGGTCCAATCTTTAGATTATTCATTCAATATCCTAGCTCAAACTCATAGGCGTGAATCTAAACATAGTTTAGAACTACAACTATGGTTTTAAGTTTCAAATTTCTCAAAATCAAATTTAAACCTTGGTCCAAGCCAATGATTAGTTGTCAATGCATCTATTTTAATGTGAAGTGTTCAATTTAAATAATTGTGTTGGTATGTGATGCATAGTAGGGGTAGAGAAAACCAAAACACTCAAAAGAAACCAAGATTTTCAATTCCACAAGCATCCAAAGATGGCTTTTCACTCTCAAGCCTTTAATATGCTAGTAGCCCTTCAAATAGGGGTTTTCCACCATAACTTTCAATATAGGCATGACATAAAAAATGTAAAAGAAGTTTCAAAATCCCATTTGTGTTTTATTTAACATATCTCAAAACCAAGGTAGGTTGTTTTGTACAGAACCCCTCAAAAACTGATTGTCTTTCTGTCAGTTAGGTCTAAACTTTTGCAAAACATGAAGATATCAGAAAAACAATTACTCATAAATTTTTCAAAATGAACAATTTAGGACATAGCTTTAGTGAGATTCAAGAATACCTATATACAAACATTTCCTCCAATTCTTAGCAAGATCCAACAATGGAAAGTAAATTTATAAAGTTTTTACCAAAACTAGTAATCCTAGGGTAGATTCAGACCTGTCCTTATCAAAATGATCATAACTCATGTAAATCTCCATTAAATTGAACCAAACCAAAAGAAAATGAAACTAGATTCATTTATACATCTTTTCCTGTTGGTTTTAGGTCTTTACTATACTTTACATGGTTGTACCATTCAAAATAGAAAACTATTTGTAGGAAAATAACATAGAAAACTAGTATGCAATGGTTTCAAAACAAGTTTCCTTTCATTCCCAAACTTATTCAACCCCCAAATTCGATTTGGCATTACATATTTATCCAGTTTTACAACCATTTTCAACTACTCATCCAACCACCAACTTCCTAACTTCCCTCGTTTACTTCACTTATGATGCTTCATATTTCATGTTTTGCATTCTTATAACATTGACAAAATTTTGCAAAATTAACAACTTATGAAATTTGACACTCCAACCCCCCTAGTGACTTAATATGGACTCAAACCCACATGACATGGTCTTAAATGACCTTATTACATAAAACCATTACAAGGAAACCAAAAATGATAATGTATCTAACTCTAAATGTATGGTGCCCCTATACCATACTCCTAAGGAAAAATGAAGTCCCCTTGAGTATAAGTCTTTTTTTCTTCTTCTTACTCTTCCAATTCTTCTGTAGCTTGCCCTCCATCTCTATAACTTGTGTCATCTCTTACTGAACATATTCTCAATTTCAAGGTACCAAGATTTGGGTTCTCATTCATACACCTCAGTGCCATTGTTTATGCCTTCATCTTCATCATTAGAATACAATATATCAGCATATTCATCATCAAAAAATCAGAAAATACAACCATCACCTAGGTTGTTTTGGAAAAATCTTCTTCACCGTAGTGTGCTATATGTGTATAGCCATCTTCATACACTGTATGCACTTCTCCTTTTTTAAACTCTTTGAACCATTTGTTGCACCTATATACACATACTCACACAAAGGCCTAGTGCCAAAAACATAAGATTTTTTTGTCTCTTCAGAGGCTTCTAGTACCAGGCTTCCTTTGAACATGTCTTGCAACCCATACTTTCTTGTTTTTGTCCTCTTTTACCTTCTTCCCCTCTGAATGATATTTTTGATAGGCTACTTTACCTTCTTTCTAATTGGTAAATGCCAACCTTTCTTGTTTTGTTCACTCAAGCAACTGTTGCAACTTAAGTTCGTGTTTTTTTTTCAATGTTATTATCTCCAATCGAATACTTACTAGTTATGCCTTGGCATCTTTCTTTTTTATCTCACTTTTGTCTTTTCTTTTCTCTTGATTTGTCATGCCCAAAAATTAGGGCAAAACACACACAATAATTTTTTTTAAAAGCACAAAAGACAACTAAGATAACACACTAAGGAACACTCAACATGAACGATACACACAACCCAACACAAGTTAACTCTCAAGAGGTATCATGGCATGCGCTGCCAACATCCCTTGATTGTTAATTGTGTTATTACTTGAAACCCTAACTAGGCCTCTAAGAAACCCTAACAGGGTTCAAATCGAACGATTAATAAAAAGAGATAAATCAAAGGGAAAATAAAACTTGGATAATAATAATATAAAGTGAAGAGTTTTATTAACACACCAAAAAAGGTTTAAATAAAATAATAATTAAATCAAAAAACAGTATTAACCCTAATGGTTCCTAATGTGAACCATGTTACTAACTAGGGTAGGAATCACAAGAAAACATTAAACAATAGAATAAGATCATAAAATTAACCCTATGCGAAACCTAGGGTTACAATAATATTACCCATTAAAAATAATAATGTTTAATAATAATTTAAGATACTATATTCTAATTCCAAAACATAATGTTACCAAGGTTTTTAATTAATTTAAATTAAACAATTAAAAGCTTTAAAATAACCATGATAATAAAGCATTAATATTAAATTGAACATTTATGCTAAGGGAAAAATATTTATCTAAGTCCCATCCCAGGACATTAAATAATTTCCCCTAAATAAACCATTAATATAATAAAATATAACATTAAATTAAATATTAAATTCTACCACCAATTCATAATATTAAATAATAAAAATAATATTCAATTAGATATAATCATCAAATTTTATATTTGAAAATAACAAATCCCAAGAATAATAATAAAATAATAAAGGTCCATTAAATAATATTATCAACATTATCAGATTTAAAATAAATTAAAATGACATCCAATAACAAAATATTAAAATTCTACTAACTAATAAAAATAATCTTTTTAAAATCTCAATGATTAATAAAATATTAATAAAACATAATTCAAAAACAAGTAC